>CABHPR010156776.1:42531-54124 GCA_902168415.1 Peromyscus melanophrys
AAGGAAGGAAGGAAGGAAGGAAGGAAGGAAGGAAGGAAGGAAGGAAGGAAGGAAGACACAAAGGTTGGGTGGGTAGGGAAGATGGGGGTAGATCAGGGAAGTGAAGAGTGAGTGTAACCAAAGCACATTATATAAAATTCTCAAAGAACTATTAACATTTTAAAAAATTAAAAAATCTGCTGGGCAGTGGTGGCGCACGCCTTTAATCCCAGCACTCGGGAGGCAGAGCTAAGCAGATCTCTGTGAGTTCGAGGCCAGCCTGGTCTACAAAGCGAGTTCCAGGACAGGCTCCAAAGCTACACAGAGAAAACCTGTATCAAAAAAAAAACAAAAATAAAAAAAATAAAAAAAGACCCAGCTATACCACTCTTGGGCATATACCCACAGGATGCTCAGTCATACCACAAGGACACATGCTCAACTATGTTCATAGCAGCTTTATTGGTAATAGCCAGAACCTGGAAACAACCTAGATGCCCCTCTACTGTACTGAAGAATGGATAAAGAAAATGTGATAGATTTACACAATAGAGTACTATTCAGCTGTTAAAAACAATGACATCATGAAATTTGAAGGCAAATGGATGGAACTAGAAAAACATCATCCTAAGTGAGGTAACCCAGACCAATAAAGACAAACATGATATGTACTCACTCATAAGTGGATATTTGCTATACAGTAAAGGATAGCCATGCTACAATCCACACACCCAGAGAGACTAGGCAACAAGGAGGGTTCACTGGGGAGACACCTAGGTCTCCCTGGGAAGGGGAAATAGAATAGATTTTGTGAGTGGGCTGAGGGCAGGTGGAGATGGAAACATGAGCGATCAGGTTGGGAGGCTGGTATGGAGGGGTTGAGTGCTAGGGGGGACTGCTGGAGAGATGCATTTCAGGTCAGGCTGGTACAGGGGAATCTCTCAGGAGTCTATATGGAGGACCCCAGCTTAGACTCCTAGCAACAATGGATAAGTAGCCTGAACTGTCCATCTCCTGTGACCAGATTGGTGCCTGGCCCAGTTGACATCAGAGAGGCATCATCCAGCAACTGATGGAGGCAGACACAAAGACCTACAGCCAAACATTAGGAATCCTGCAGAGGAGAAGAAAGGAGTGTAGGAGCCAGAGGGGTCAAGGACACCGTGGAAAGGCTCACACAATCAACTAATCTGGGTTTATAGGGACTCACAGAGACTGAACCGATAATCAGGGAGCTTGCATGAGACTGACCTAGACTCTCTGCATATATGTTACAGTTGTGTAGCTTGGTCCTCTTATGAGACTCCTAACAGTAGGGACAGGGGCTGTCTCTGACTCTTTTATTGGCTTTTCGGATCCTACTTCTCATAATTGCCCAGCCTTAATACATGGGGAGGTGCTTAGTCTTACTGCAACTTGATATGCCATGTTTTATCGATACTCATAGGAGACCTGCCCTTTCCTGGATGGAGATGAAAGAGGAGGGGTTTGAGGGGATTGGAGGATGGAAATGGGAGAGAGGGACTGGGAGGAGAAAATGGGGGTGGGCTGTGGCTGGGATATAAAATAAATAGATGAATAAAAGAAAAAAGAAAAACTATTTTTTAAAGAATGTTGTGATATAACTGTGGCAATAGATAAGAAATTGTGCTGATGTCTCTGCTCATTCTGTTCATTACTGGTCTTCTCAAATCAGAGGTGAGCTACCTGTGGCTTAATTGACCACAATGGCAGATACAGAAGCATCCTCTTTACACATCTTTCCCTTACATCACATTGTTCATGCCTAGTAGATGGCATGCATTTATCTGTCATGGAAATTGTAATGAATAATGCCAAAAAAACCAGTCGGGTTCATGAGCCTGAAGTTTGAGTCAGTTCTTTACAGATAATATCTGAAAAGTAGCTTCAAAACATTTTTTATCTCTGCAAAAATAAAGATCTTATCATAAAGATTATTTTCAATCTAGTCTTCTCTTTGCTATAAAATTGTTGGTTTGTATCTGTTCTTTTACTTACTTCCACAAGAATGAAGGAAGTGACCACCCAAAGATTTAATGGCATGAAACCATTATACAAATTGTTTTTCTCATAATCTTGAGGAAGAGATGTGTATTGATTGCTTTTCCTTTTATGACGAGTTTTCATTTCACTCTGCTTTTTTTCCAAAACAGAAAATGGTATTTAAAGTAATCCTCCATAAATCGGCCTTGTGATATTGTGAAATTAGTCCATTTATCTTACTTAGGAGGCTCAGAAGTTGGGTAAATCTTCTATGCTTAGGCAAATAACTCAGGAAAATATTACCCATTTCTGAAACTGTTCCGTCACCTATGCCTGCACTGTCTGTTCTAATTGTGCCTGGATTATACAATTATCTCACGGTTGCAGTCAGCTTAATTGAAAGGAATGACAGCGCTTCAACTTAGCTTTTAATTGAGATCAATATTACTGAAAGGGTGCAATTTGACCTTGGTGAAAATCACCCTCTGGCAAAAGATCAAGAAACAGCATATTACTCAGTAAGATATATATATAGATATAGATATATAGATATAGATATATATCCCTTGCTACAAATGTTTACGATTAAAAATAAATGAGTAGTGACGCTTTCTGTGGAAGTATGATTTGGTTTGATTTTTGACACACAGTCTTACTATGTCACTTGGGTTAGCCTCAAACCCATCTACCACTTGTCTTCAACTCTGGAGTGCTTGGCTTATAGGCATAGACTGACATAGCCGGGCAAGTTGTACTTGTGGGAACTTAGTCCTTGATTTCTTCTAGTAGGAGATGAAGAATCTAGGTCTCCGGGTGTGGCAGGCAAGCATTCTGCCACTGAGATGCCTTGTTAGTCTTTGATTTCATACAAAAACTTTCAAATAGAACTCCCTTCCCAAAGTGGTGGCAGGGAGGTATTGTGTTATGTGAAACACAGGAGACTCAGAAAGACATCACATGTTTGCTCTGTGAATTAAAAAGACAAAAGTCTGGAAAGTAGAAAGGATACTACTTGGAAAAGAAAGAGGATTCATGAGAGGGACAAGGTAGAGGGTAATAATAGATATGGGTACAATCAGAGCATTTTATAGACGTGCATGAAATGTATAATAAAGCCCATTCTTTTGTACAATTAGTATACACTAATAAAAGCATTTATTTTAAAAAGGACTAGTAAAAAGAAAATACCTTGTTTGGAGTGCTTTAATCAGTCTTGAACTTAAAAACTGATTCTGATGAGATTTTCACCAAAACCTGTGACTCTCCAGTGTAGTTCAAAGTCTATCGAAGAGATGTAAGGAGCTCCTTCTGCATTATCTTCCAGTCACCCAGAGAAAACTTGCTGAGGGCTGGGATGATGTCCTGACTGCTGGCTTAAGTATCTGTGCACTGAATAACAATGGAACTCCTCTAGGGCAGAAGGTCCTACTCCAGCATGCAAGGTGTATTTCATCACCCAGCCTAAGCACATTCATTTCCTGCAGGAGCAGCAGCAGGGGCATCTGGAAACTTAGATCCCTTTTGCTTTACAAGTGTAATCTCTTCTACCCCTGCACTGAATACACTCTGTTTCCCTCGATTCACTATTGAATTGCTATTTCCAGTTGCACAGGTCCAAGTGTGCCATCCGAAAGTATTCTAAAACCTGAGGTCTTCAGCTTCCCATTTCAAGCTGGCTCCTATTGTCCTTCTTAAACCGAAGGACAAAACCTATTTGATTTCTACATTTTCAGAATATCTTTGTATCTCTTGAGGGCAATGTCACTCCAGAAATGGCTGAAGTTGGAGATGTTCTTAATCAGCCTGTGAAGGTGGGTACATAACCTTGGGCTTTATAGCTGTCACTGACGAGATTTGTTGTACAGTATGCTGGAGGTAAAACCAAGATGGTCAATACAATAGCGGGGGAAATAACTGCTTTCTGCTCTTATAAATCTTGACTTCCTCTGGAATTCTTTCCACTTTATTTCCTAAATAAGCCCCATATATTTACACTGACACATATTTATAAGCAACAGGGCCTAGAACTGTGCAATTGACAACACAGGGACGTGAGTTAAGAAATGTGCGAGGGAATAAGAATGTGGAATAAATGCTGACGTCCATCTGTAGTGACCACAACTCAGCTAACGTTTACTGAGTACCAAGTGCCAGGCATTATGTCTGAAGACAGCATTTCATTTAAATATAGGATGCAAGAGAACAAGGATCGCGTCACAACAGGAGGACCATGAGCTGGAAAACACAGGCTCGGATTATAAGGCAGATTTCTAAAACTTCGCTTTGGATGGATCATAGGAGGTGCTGGCATGTGAGAGAGCAGAAAGGATATCTACATGACAGGCTTTTCCCAGAAAGGTAAATCTACAGTCAGCCTCAGGGTGCAGCTCTGTCCTGGTTGGGTCCACCAAATGGACAGTGGGTATATCTCTGGCCAGGAAAAGTCCATCCCTCCTCTGGTATCAATGGAGACCTGCTTAAATCTTACAAAATGCCTGCCTTCCAGGAAACAGTCACATTCCAAGGTCAGTCAAAACAGATTTTGGTAATTCCAGGTAGGGTGATGAAACCCCTGTTTACAGGCATCATGAAACACAAGTCTGGAAGGAAAAACCAAACAGAATAGCAACAGCAAAGGTCAAATATCCTCTCAAGGTCACATCCCAGCAAAAGCAGTATATTCCAAGACACCTCTGGCATAAACCACGTGAGCAGGAAGAAGCTGAATAAACCTTGAATTCAGTGCCTCTCCTCCCTCCCTCCTTCCTTTGCCCCCAACTCCAGTTCTTTTTCGAGAAATGCCTGCTTTGTGACATTGTGGGTAAACAGATGTCCGGAGGCACCCAGTAACTATCAGGACTATAAAGGCACTATCCATGACTGACTGTTACCTCAAATGCCTATATGTACCCCTCATCTGAGCCTCACTTTATTTCTAGTCTTCCAAAGAGGTTGTAAGGAGTCCGTCCAACGATGAAAAGTTAAGGGAAACAAGATCGTTTGCTTTAAGCTGTTCACAGAAAGGTGGTTCGCGTCATTTCCAGATTCCACGAACAGATAATCTCCAAGGTATCAGGGGAGTTAAAGGGACGGGACTTTATCCCTCCCCCTTTCCTTCCCCAAGCGTCAGTCCAAGGGAAGGGAGGGGGTGAAAAGAAGAGACTGGGAGGTGGAAAAGTGGAAGAAGCTGGAAGAGCCGGGTGCTGAGGGGGAGCCCCCGGGCGTCGGCCCTCGGGCGAGCTGGCGTCTGGAACCCGCCCCGGAGCTGCGCCCCAAGCTGCAGCGCGCAGTCAGCTCGCCGCCCAGGAGCAGCCGGGACGCGCCGCTGTCGCCCGGGCACGATTGCGGCGGGCTGGGGACCAGAGCCCCCAGAGCTTCGCTAAGGTGAGTACGCGGAGCTGCCCCGGGCACCAGAGAGCGCGCAGCGGTCGGCGGACGGTTGGCCGCACGCGGGTGGGAAGGGTGGCGCGGCCCCAGCCTGGCAAGCGCTAGGGTAGGGGCTGGGGGACGGGGGTGGTGGTGATGGTGACAATTCCTTCCTCCTGCTACTTTGATGGAACGGCGCGGAACTGAAGCTCTCCCTTTCCCGTCTCCCCTCAGACTCTGCTTCCCTAGGGCTAACTTTGAGGAGCAGGCACGGTCCTGGGTGGAGCAGGTGGTCTCCGGTGCGTGGAGGGATCTGGTCCCAGACCCTGGAGAGAGGTGTGGATTCCCAATGGTGATGCCAACACCCCTTAGGGTGCGGGCACCGGGTAGCCTGCCAAGGATTGAGGCTGGGGTGTACTGAAATCCAACTAGAGGTCAGGAGTGTCATCGATTCCATCACTTGGTCATATCTGGAGATAATTAAACAGAAAACGATAGGATCTGTGTAGGAGTTCGGAAGGGTATAGACCAGAAATCTTGGGTAGTTTTCCAACTTGACTTTGCGTGGGTCGGGATCTATGAGGTAAAGTGCCAAACAGACCCTCTCACCTTGCCTCCACAGAGTCCCCAGCTGCTGTGGGGGTTTGTCCAAGGAAGGCTTGTTTGACCCCTTCGTCTTTACAGAGACCAATAGGCAAAGAAAAGGAGGGGGTGGCAGAAGGAAGGGCCATACTCATGTTTCGGGTGCTCACACCCTAAAGGGGATGAAAGAACCGTAGCTGCGTGCCAAAAGTTAAGGAACGAAATGGAGGGATGATGCGGAGCATGCCTGGGCACAGAGGTTGGCGTTTGGGCTGCCTTCAGTGCCGAATTTGGTTTGTTCACTGGGTACACGACGGACATGTACTGCCACGCACTTGAGGAAAACAGTGAGATAGAGACTTCGTTTTTTTCCCTGTAGCTAAGTAGCTCCTAAGCACCTCACTGATGGAAATACAAAATGACATGTGACCATTTAAGATGACCTAAGCAGGTAGCCTTCCCAGCACTCTCTGTTTTTCTGGAGTACCAAGGTAATTGTCGTTTAACAGCATTATAGATGCTACCAGTCCCCAGACGAAAAATAACAACAACAACAAAAATAATAATATTCTTTCAAATGATTTTTGTTTCTATTCCATTTACATATACATCTGTGAACTTGGATTTGGTGATCAACAATGTAGGAATATTTACATTTTATTTGCTCTATATGTCCGTTTATGGGGAGACAGACTGAACTTGGCTGGCTTCCACTGAAGGAATGGCAATCCCACACAGCCTAAGGAGACAGAGGAAACAGCCCTTATCTATGGCTTACAATTACTCCTCCTCTTCTCTCTCCCCACTCTGTAAACTTAAAAGCAAATTCTAATATCACCACTTCCAGTTTTTTCCTAAGAGGAAATAGCTGTTGCCTCTGTTCATCCCAGTCAAATCTGTTCAAGGTCAGTTCTGTAAGGAAAATTGCTATTCACTGAGTTCACTCAAAAGTGAACTCATCTTTGTGTAAGGTATTCTTCAAAGAACGGAGATGTTGTAGGACAAATATGGTACCTGCCTGATATTAGTCAGGAGTTTCCATATGCACCAAGTAACTTCCTCATTTTTATCGAAGAGATTTTAGGAAATTTTCCCATGCAGTCCTTGGTCAATATGTGACATTTGTTCAAGCTTCATCCACTTGGGTTTATTGCGGAGCTAATGGTTGTGTTCTACTAAAAAGGTGTTCCACTCCGACAATAAACCAAGGGCTTTGCTTATGAAGATGAAGATGCAAGGAACAATGCAGTGTTTGCCCCTTGCCTCCTGGGGCAGCCTCTGTGAGGCACATTGAAAAGGCTCTTTCAATTCGTTCAAATAAATAAAAACACTCATCTGCTTTTCTTAAAGTTCTTGAATGCATTGCTCTTATAAATACTATCACAGAACTGCTGGTTATAACAGCACATTTATGTAAGGAAATGTTTTGTTTTCACTTGAAGTTTGGCACATGTAGTTTTTCGTAGGCTTCTAAAATCATAACATCTTCATTAAAAGTAAGAAGACATCCAAAGTTCTCTTCTAGTAAAGGTGGTCCCCTTTGAAATGATGAGCTATTACTGAAACAGTTTCAAGGATGTTTGAAGGACATTTTCTAGTATATTACTACTAAATAGGCAATGTAAAACAATGTGGACATGATTTTTTTTCATTTATTTTATGTACATGGGTATCTGTTCATAATGTGTATGCAGTACCCACAGCAACCAGAAGAGAGTGTCAGATCCCCTGGGACTGGATTGATGCACGGTTGTGAGCTGCCATATAGGTGTTGGGAACTGAACCTCAAATCCTCTGGAAGAGCAGCTAGTGCTCTTAACTGCTGAGCCATCTCTCCAGTCCCTGAACATACTGTTTTTAAATCCGTGGCAGGATTCTTTTATTCATCACTAATTTTGTAAGTAGGAGGGGTGCCTTTTGAGCAAAGAAAATGTGATGCTACCAGACCTTGTGATCCCTAAGGAGGTATCTGTAGTCATCCAACAGACCCACATAGAACCTTAGTCCTTGTGCTCTATCAGAAATGATCCATCCACTTGAAATCGTAACAAGAAATGTTTCAGAGCCGAGAGAGGAATGTAAGTAGGCCAAAATGACACCAACAAGTACACCTGAGTATTTGAGAGCGGAGACTGTATGAATCCGACAACTTCCCCAGCTCCTTCATGATCCTTTCTTCTGTCAGCTCTTATCTGTGGCCCTTTTATGCACAGTGTGGAATTTCTCTTTGTTTCGGTGGATGTGGGAAGAAATAACATTTCTTGCAGCAGGAAATGCTTCACCATGATACCCTTGCCATGACACTAAGCTCATCTGTTGGAAGATAGAACCTTCGAGGAGGTTGTTAGAAAGAAGTAGAGTTGTTTATCATCGTCTTTAACAGAAGATGACAACAGAAAGTGGTGAGACACGGTGAGGTGTGGAATATATGTGGAGGTAAGAGAGGCAAGACTTGATGGGTAGATGTGGTTGGTGATGGAGGGAGAGGAACCACAGTTCATGCCTAGATTTATGGGTGGAGCATCTGGGAGACTGCAGTTGTCCCTGAGCAGCATGGGAGACTGACTGCCAGGGACAAGTAGGTTCCATGCAGCTTATTAGACATCTGTACAGAAATTTCATTGGGGTTGTTGGGTCAGAGCTGAGGGGAGGAAAGTTGGAGATGAAAGTGTGAATCATCCGTTCATAAATGACATTTAAAACAATAGGATTTTATGCAAAAAAATCAGAAGTCAATACATTCAGAGAATCAAACAATCTAGACCAGTACAGATCACGAATATTGAAAATGGTTGTAACAAGGAAAAGAAGTTAAGGAGTAGTAATCAGAGGAGTAAGGAGACTTGCAGAAATGTGTGAGACCAGAGACATCAAAAGAAAGAAAGTGCTGTAAGTAGGAAGGTCTTATTAACTATGTCCAGGCTGCTGAAGCCTTCAGTGATGTGAGGACGAAGAATTATTTTAGAATTTAAATGGTCGTCAGGCTAGTCAACTTTCTATGACTGTATCAAAATTCCTAAGAACATCAAATGTCAGAAGTTTCCGTGCATGATAACTGGGCCCTGTTGCTTTGGGCCTGTGATGGCTCAGTACATCGCTGAGGATGGGAGCAGAGAGGGAAAGATATATCCCATTCAAGGAAGGGCACACAGTTAATAACCTAATTACCACTCTGCCCACCTCCTCAAGGTTATGTCACCTCTCAATGTCTCAACACACAGATAAGGCCTTGGGGGACATTTGAGATCAAAACTGTATCTCAGCTGAGACAGGATTGCTTTGGAGCCAAGCCTAACCCACAGAGAGCTATCGAGCCGCTAGGGTACACAGGGAGACTAGGCTTGAAAAATTCTCACACTCTGGCACTCTTTATTTTACTTAAATTTTTAGAATTTCATATATGAATACTGTGTTTACATCATTCCCATCCCTCTCACTCCCCCTTCCCCTTGCAGCCCTTACAGCAATGTTCATATGAGTCATTTCAGTCCAAATGATAATGATGATTAAATATTGATTCATAACAGTGAACAAAAAAAATTGTAAACCCAGTGGTTCTAATTCCTGGAACTTTTCTTTGGCACACAGTTATATTTAGGTAATTGAATATATGTTCAAAGTTAAGCAAACAACTGCAAAACAGAAATTTCTATACATTTAAAAAGCAAAATAAACTATGAATATCCATTCAGTGAAAAACATTCCAACCGTTAAAATTATTAAGGCAGCTTTCCATGTATTATAATGAAAAGATCTTCCAAGTACATTCGACATGAACAAAAAAAAATCAGGCTTGATGGCTTATTACTGATTAACAAAGAAAAATAAGGCTATGTGTGAAAACCTGTCTAAAAATCAAGAGGCAACAACAGTTGCTTGTAGGGAGGGAAAGTTCGGGGTAG
Source organism: Peromyscus melanophrys (assembly GCA_902168415.1). Lineage (NCBI taxonomy): Eukaryota > Metazoa > Chordata > Mammalia > Rodentia > Cricetidae > Peromyscus > Peromyscus melanophrys. The sequence continues at coordinate 52,365 of CABHPR010156776.1, forward strand.
AGCATAATGAATATGAGGCTCTGGGAAAAGGAGCTTTTGTTTTGTTCAGTTTTGTTTTATTTTCAGTTCTGGGGAGTGAACCTGTCCAGGGTCTTGTACTTGCTAGGCAACCGTTCTGCCCCCGAGCAACACTTAATGCCTTTGAATTATAGGCACATTGTTACCTATTCAAAACCCTAAATAAAATTTTATGCATAATTTTGAAGCATGTCATTTAAAATAATAAGAGGAAAGAAAAGATGTGGTGGTGAAAAGTGAATACTATATATAGCACAAATCTTTGAGGCGTTTTCAAAAGGAAGATTAAAGGTAGCTGGAGGGAACCATGGAGGTTTGGTTTTTAAAATGGGAGCCGTTAATGCCAAAATTAAACTACAACAGAAAGAAAAATTGACTTTCAAAAAAAAATAATGAAAAGGACAATTGGAGAGCAGATTCCTTTAGCAAGTAGTATGGGTAGCATTTCGGGCATTTGGAAGAAAAAGAGCTACCATGGCTAGGAACAATGAGAAAGGCACGTTCTAGAAACCTTCAGGCATGGACCTGTGCCTTGGCCAGCATGCTACATGCCCAAGCTCACTGCTGCACGGGTCATTTGTATAAATTACTGTGATCGAGGCTCCAAAAGTATCCACTTCTAAAGTCGTTCCTCCCTAATCCCTTCTCATCAAGGTTTTCCTTACCCTTGGTTGGCTCTCCCCAGTGCTGCTTAGCAGCTGGCCAGCAGCCTGTGGGTTCCATAGAGATTTGGTTGGCTGAGAAAGCAGCTGCTTTGCCCGAGGTCTCCTTCACTGTCAAGCAGGATTCTACTGTACTCTGAATTTAGGGGACTGAGAGGCCCTCAGGCATCCATCTCCCTCACCACTTCCAAGCCCTGTCAGTTCATCTGCTAAGCAATTCTCCTTCCCCTAAAGCCTAAGGTCTAGCTCCCCTCCCTCTGTGTTCTGAGTCCTACAATAGATTTGCTTCACCCTTCCAAATGTTAACCTCTTTGCTATTCAGTAACATGGGATCTAACCTCTTCATTATTAAGAGACCCCATCATGTAAGTGTATTATCCACATGGGATCTAACCTCTTCATTATTAAGAGACCCCATCATGTAAGTGTATTATTAACATAGGATCACTCCCACGTTTAAACCACTCAGACAAGCAGAAAAGCTTCACAGGATACTGAGCCCTTCAGCTACAATCCTAGCCAGTCTTCTCTTTGTCAGCCAGCTTTGGATGAGGGAAATTAATTCACACTTGTCTCACCATCTCCCCACTATTAATTTCTTTCCCACCACCGTCTGGCTTACACTCCCACCACCCCACGAAACCTTGTCTCCTTGGACTGCTTAATGATGGTTAAGAACGGTAACCCTTGGCGGCTTCTCCCACAGGCTCTGAGATTCATCTCTTCCCTCTAGAGCTGAAATGGCACCATCCTGACCCACTTTCTACACTTGAAGAGATGCTTTTCCATGCCTCATTGGCTATTGTCTGTAGCCGTCTTCTCCATTCAATTCTACCTTTCTTTTTCTCTTTTACTCAATGATCCTTAAGAATCAAAAAGCAAAATTTCAAAAAAATAAAAAAATCAAAGACACAAACAACTGCTGTTTCTCTTTCCAGGGGGAAAAAATCAGATTCAGATAGTTGCAGGTGATTTCAAATAATGAAGACTCTCTAAAGCCCATCTGTAGAGTGAGAGAAAGTTCTCTTGAGACCTACTCATATATATATATATATATATATATATATATATATATATATA
>CABHPR010156777.1:0-10021 GCA_902168415.1 Peromyscus melanophrys
AGTTCTTTTCTCATTCAGGATTGTTTAGCTATCCTGTTTTTTTGTGTTTCCATAGGAAGCTGAAAATTGTCCTTTCAAGATCTGCAAAGAATTGTGTTGGATTTTTGTGGCGATTACATTGAATCTGTAGATTGCTCTTGGGAAGGGTTGTAGATGTAATTCTGAACAGTTTTATTAAATAAGAAACATAGAGCCAAATGCGGATTTAAAAGCCCAAGAGGTCAGAGCAGCAGCCAAGAGCTAAGACCACCTTCTTACCCCTTGCTGTCGTTGTCGTCCTTCCCCCTCAGAAAGACACATACTTCCTGTGTGTCTGTCTTTTTATTGACTTTCTGTTCTACCTTCTCATTGGTTGTAAACCCAACCACATGACCTCCTCGTCACTGCCTGTCTATATAGACCTCCAGGTCTCTATGGTTGGTATTGAGATTAAAGACGTTTGTCTCCATGCTGGTGGTGTCCTTGAACACACAGAGATCTGCCTGTCATGTGATCAGGATTAAGGGCCTGTGCTACCATTGCCAGACTTCTGCTAAATGGCTTGTTATTAGCTCTGACCCCCACGCAACTTTATTTATTAACATACAAATAAAATCACATTTCAGCACAAATAAAATATCACCATAAAGGGTGTTAATCCTACTGATCCATGAGCATGGGAGATCCTTCCATCTTCTGAAATCTTCTTGGATTTCTTTCTTCAATGTCTTAAAGTTTTATCATATAAATATTTTTGTTCGCTTGGTTAGAGTTACCACAAGATGTTTTATATGAATTGAGGCTGTTGTGAAAGGTGTTGTTTCCCTGATTTCTCTGTCTGTTTGTTTGTCATTTGTATATAGGAGGGCTGCTGGGTTTTGCTAGTTAATTTTGTATCAGCTACTTTGCTGAAATTGTTTATCAGTTGTAGGAGTTTCCTGGTGGAATATTTAGGGTCACTTACGTATACTATAATATCATTTGCAAATAAAGACTACTTTGTATCCCAATTCATACCCCCTTGACCTCCTTCAGTTATCTTTCTACTCTTGCTAAGCCTTGAAGTAGTATACTGAGTGGTCTGGAGAGGAGGCAACCTCGCCTTGTTCCTGATTTTAGTGGAATTACTTTGAGTTCCTCTCCATCTAAGTTTATGTTGGCTATGGGTTTGTTGTAAACTGTCTTTATTATGTTTCGGTATGTCTCTTGTATCCCTAATGTCTCTAGAACTTCTATCTCAAAGGAGTGTTGGATTTTGTTAAAGACCATTTCTGTACCTAATGAGATGATCATGTGGTTTTTGTCTTTTAGTTTGTTTATATGGTGGGTTTCATGTATTGTTTTTTGGTTGAGCCATCCCTGCATCTCTGGGATGAAGCCTACTTGATCATGGTAGATGATCTTTTTGATGTGTTCCTGGATTTGGTTTGCAAGTATTTTATTGAGAATTTTTACATCTATGTTCGTTCATAAGGGAAATTGGTCTGTAGTTTTCTTTGTTGGGTCTTTAGGTGATTTGGGTATCAGGTTAACTTTGGCCTCATAAAACGAATTGGACAGTGTTCCTTCCGTTTCTATTTTATGGAATAATTTGAGGAATATTGTCATTAACTCTTCTTTGAAAGTCTTTTAGAATTCTGCCTTTAAACCAACTGGCCCTGGGCTTTTGTTTGTTTGTTTTTGATTGGTAGACTTTTAATGACCACTGCTATTTCACTAGGGGTTATGGGTCTGTTTAAATTGCTTATTTGATCTTGTTTTAACTTAGATAAGTGGTATGTATCAAGAAAATTACCCATTTCTTTTAGATTTTCCAATTTGGTATGTATTTTTATGTATGTATTTTTAAAGTATGCCTTATAATTCTCTGGATTTCCTCCACGTCTATTGTTATGTCCCTCTCTTCATTTCTAATTTTGTTGATTTGGATACTCTCGCTCTACTTTTTAGTTAATTTAGATAAGGTTTTGTCAATCTTATTGATTTTTCTCCAAGAACCATCTCTCTGTTTCATTGATTCTTTGAGTGTTTGTTTCTATTTTATTAATTTAATTACTGAGTTTGATAATTTCTTGTCTATTCCTTTTGGGTGTGATTTCTTTCTGGAGCATTCAGATATGCAGTTAAGTTACTAATTTGAGATTTCTCCCCTTTTTTTTGGCTTTTCGAGACAGGGTTCCTATGTGTAGCTTTGCGCCTTTCCTGGAACTCACTCTGTAGCCCAGGCTGGCCTCGAACTCACAGAGTTCGCCTACCTCTGCCTCCCAAGTGCTGGGATTAAAGGTGTGCGCCACCACAGCCCGGCTTCTCCAATTTTTTTAATGCTATGAACTTGTCTCTTAGAATTGCCTTCAGTGTATCCCATAAGTTTGAGTATGCTGTATTTTTAAATTTCATTCAATTTTTAAAAGTTTTAAATTTCTCTCTTAATTTCTGTGTTGACCTTTTTTTATTATTATTATTTAGTAGTGAGTTGTTGAGTTTCCATGAGTTTATAAGTTTTCTGTTGTTGTTGATATTTAGCTTAAATCCATGGTGGTCAGATAGAATCCAGGGAGTTATTTCAATTTTCTTATATCTGTTGAGACTTACTTTGTGTCTAAGTATGTAGTCAGTTTTGGAGAAAGTTTATGAGGTGTGGAAAAGAAGGTATACTGTTTTGTGTTTAGGTGAAATGTTCTGTAAATATCTCTTAGGCCCTTTTATGATGGTTTATGATGTGAGTTAGCTCCAGCATTTCTGTTTAGTTTTGTCTGGGTAACCAACAGTGGTTAGAATGGGGTAAGGCAGTCTCTCACTGTCATGTACGAGGGCCCGTATGTGATGTAAGCTGTAGTCATGTTTCTTTTATGAACTTGGGTGCCCTTGTGTTTGGTGCATAGATGTTAAGAACTGCAGTGTCCTCTTGGTGGATTTTTCCTTTGATAAATATGCAGTGTCCTTCCCTATCTCTTCTGATTAGTTTTGGTTTGATGTATATTTTATCAGATATTAAAATAGCTATCCACACTTCTTAGGGCCATTTGCCTGGAATATCTTTTTCTATTCTTTTATCCCAAGGTGATGTTTGTCCTTGATATTGAGGTGTGTTTCTTGGTTACAACAGAAGGCTGGGTCATGTTTTCACATCCATTCTGTTAGTCTGTCTGTGTCTTTTTATTGGGGGATTCAGACCAATGATTTTGAGAGGCATCAATGAATTGCTTGTTGATTCCTATTATTTTGTTGTTGCTGTGGTGTGTGTGTGTGTGTGTGTGTGTGTGTGTGTGTGTGTGTGTGTGTGTACTTCCTTTCTTTTGATTTTCTGGTCTGGGATTATTTATTCCTGTGTTTTCTTGGGTGTGGTTGACCTCTTTAGGTTGGGGTTTTCCTTCTTTCCTTCTACAGGGATAGATTTGTAGATAATTTGCTTAAATATAATTTTAGCATAGAAAGTCTCCATCTAGGCTGACATCTTTGGTCTCTTATAATCTGCAGCACATCTGTCCAGGCCCTTCTAGCTTTTAGAGTCTGCATTGAGAAGTCGGGTGGAATTCTAGCAGGTCTGCCTTTATATGTTACTTGACCTTTTTCCCTTGAAGCTTTTAATAGTCTTTCTTTGTTCTGTATGTTTAGTGTTTGGATTATTATGTGCAAGGGTATAATTTTTCTCTGAATTTGTCAAATGTTCATGGACTAGACATTGTTGATATATTTATTGCCTGTATATATTGTATATAGTTATTGTACTTAGTGTATATAATTTTTCTGATATTAGTTATAACTTGTTTTATTTTAGACAAAAATGGGGAAATGTGGTGATATTTTGTTTGTGCTTTAACAAATAAAGCTTGTCTGAAGGTCAGAGGGTGGAGCTAGCCATTAATTAACTATAGAGGTCTGGAGGTCTGTACAGACAGGAGACAGGAAGTGATATGGCTGGGCAGAGAGAATATAAGGTGGGTGGAGACAGGAGCTTGGCTCCTTTTTGGTCTGAGGAGCCAGAGAGGTAAGAGGTGACTTTGGCTGCTCCTTTATTTCTCTGATCTTTCAGCATTTAACCCGATATCTGACTCCAGGTTTCTATTATTAAGAGCAATTAGAATTTACTCTATACAAGGGTAATTCCTTTTCTGGTCCAGTCTATTTGTTGTTCTGTGTGCTTTGGGTACTGTGATAGGCATCTCTTTCTTTAGGTTAGGGAAATTTTCTTCTATGATTTTATCAAAAATATCTTCTGTGCCTTTGACTTGGGTCTGTTTCTTCTCCTTTATTCCTGTTCTTAGATTTGGTCTTTTCATAGTGTCCCAGATTTCCTGGGTAGTTGTGACAGATTTAATTTTAGATTCATCATTTCGTTTGACTAATGAATAATCCATTTCTTCTATGGTATCTTCAATGCCTGAAATTCTCTCTTCCCATCTCTTGTATTCTGTTGGTGAGGCTTGCCTCTGAGGTTCCTGTTTGAGTTCCTAAATTTTTCATTTCCAGATTTCTCTGTTTGGGTTTCTTTATTGATTCTGTTTTCTACATTCATGTCTTGAACTGTTTTCTTCATTTTCTTGCACTCTGTGTTTGTGTTTTCATAGCTTTCTTTAAGAGATTGATTCATTTTCTCCTTCAGGACCACTATTGTATTCACACATGCTGTTTTAAGGTCTTTTCCTTGTGCTTCAGCCATGTTGTAATATTCAGGGCCTGTTGTGGGAGGGTTGCTGAGCTCTAGCATAGATATAATGTCCTGGCCATGATTGATTCTGTTTTTACGATGGTGTCTAAGTATCTGGATTTGGGAAGATTGCAATTCTAGGTGCTAATATCTGATTTTGATGTGTGTGTGTGTGTGTGTGTGTGTGTGTGTGTGTGTGTGTGTGTTTAATTGTTCCTTGGTTTCTGTTTCCTCTCTGGTTCTTAGGAGGGTGTGTTGCTTCATAAAGAATTCTTATGGGATTCTGCTAGGTGTGGCCACTGGGGGTTCTGGTTAAAATGTGTTTTTAGATACTGGGAGCTGACACTTAAGAATGAGGATGGGCTAGGAGTGGGGAGGGGGCCCACATGAGGAGGAAAGCAGGGTGTTCCAACAGGATCTGCTTAGTTTCCTGGGAATGGGGCAGAGAGTGAGGAGTGGCCTCAATAGGGAGTCTGCTACAGAGTTAGGGATGGGACTGGGCATTGGATATAAAGGAGAGCAGGGAAAGCAAGATCTGAAGCTTGACTTTGCTAGCCTGCTGGCTTCTCTGGCAGGCATGGCTGACCAGTGCCTGGAAGATGCCTGCTAGAGTTGGGGGCTGGGATACCAGATGAATGGGAAGGAAGATTGATGGAAAAGACATGCATGATCCATTGGAGAAGGAGGCAGAGAGGAAGTGGAGGCCACAGCAGGTGATCTGCTACAGAGCTGGACATGAGACCCGAGGATTGGATTTGGAGGAGAGGAGGGAGAGGTGGAGATCTGCAGTTAGCCAACCTGCTTCCCTGGCCAGAGTGCGGAGGCTGCTATTCTCATTCCTCCTCTAATGATGAGAAAATAGACCCTTGGAAAGTAGGAAGAAACTTGGTGAAGAGGGGATTTCTCAACCTTTTCTCAACAGAATTCAGCCGATGCAAAAGTAAAAATGAGATTAGGAGGAAAATCCCTAATCAGAGATATCATGCTAACTCCAACTTCTTATGGACATTGTTTAAAATATTTAACTGGATTAAATTATAGCTGATGATGATTCCTGAATACTGGGTCATGGCCTATGTTTTCTGCAGCAACTATTCCTAACACATTTGGTGTTTACAGCATAACCCTTGGAAGAAGGCCAGTCTGAGTCACTACCACCTGGAGAGGTGAGAAAGAAAGGGTACTAAGTGCTTAAGCCACAGAATTGAGACTTAAAACAGGGCTTCAAGCTCCACCATCCACTCTTTCAGGCACAGTAAAGGTTTAGAGATTTCCCTCTGGGAACTGACGTCCTGCACTCCCCAAGGTCCTTGTCATTGCTACTGCTGTGGTCTGATCACCTCTGACCTTTTCAGGCACTCACATGCTACATCCCAGATTATTTCTGTAATGACCTCGGCTACCTGGTATTTTACAGGACATATTAAATAGGAAATAATCTTCATGTTCTTTCATCGAGTCCAGATTTTAGTGAATGAGTTACACAGCTGTAAAGTTTTATGATTTGTCTTGAACTCAAGCGTAAGATTATTTTGTGTTATGTTAGCCATATCTGAACACATCATCGGAACTGCAAAATCAGTTTTGGAATTGCAAAAATTTATATATATAAATGGCTTTACTTGGGGCTAGAGAGATGGCTCAGTGGTTATGAGGGTGTAGTGATCTTGCAGAAGGCCCAGCTTAGGTTCCTAGCACTCACATTGCAGTTCCAGAGGATCTGATCCCCTCTCCCAGCCTCCTCAGGTACCTGCACCTGTGGCACACATACATTCATACAGACATACTCATATGCACATAAATAAAAATAAATAAATCTTAAAAGTATTTTCACTCGGTTTAGGAAAATATAAAAATTTCCTTTAGTACCGTAAAAACAGTGTCCGGGACTCTCCTGGAGAGGAAAGCTTCTCTGTCACTCTTTTTTTTTTTTTAAGATTTATTTATTTATTATGTACACAGCATGTTTGCCTGCAGGTCAGAAGAGGGCACCAGATCTCATTACAGGTGGTTGTGAGCTACCATGTGGTTGCTGGGAATTGAACTCAGGACCTCTGGAAGAGCAATCAGTGCTCTTAACCTCTGAGCCATCTTTCCAGCCCTCTGTCGCTCTTAAACTGCCCAGTTGCCGCCACTTCTGAGCTTCCTGTGGGTGCTTCTCTCCCCTGAACAACACTGTCACAGTTTCGGGCTCCACTGTAGCCTAGCTCCCACAGTGTGGTTGGGAAGTAGCTAACTGCACACACTTCCATGTAGGTTACAATCTCCTTCAGACTAAGATTGGCTTCTTATTCCTCTCACTCTATCTAGCTGGTTGCCTGGCACAAAACTTAATGAGAGATCATCAGCAAAGGCTATAACTGGATATTTCAAAGGGCATTAGTAGTTTACATAGTTAACATATATATAGATACATACATACATATATATGTGTGTGTATATATATATATATATGCCAACCTAGAATGCAAATCAACTTTAAGCTAAATTTTAAATAATTTAAGTGATTTTTTTTAATATCACTGAAAGCAGAGTATTAAATATGTTCTGACAGAAGCAGGATGTGTGTTATAACATAAGAAATTTCTGAAAAAAAATGTTTAAATCCAGGCCTGGTGAGTCACACCTGCAATTTCACCACTTGACAGTGGAGGTTGGAGGATCAGGAGTTTCGGGGCATCCTTGGCTGTATGGTAAATTTAAGTGAGCACCAGCTATAAGAGAACTCTCTCTCAAAAAGTATGAATATCGGGCTGACAAGGTGGCTCAACATGCTTGATGACTTGATGACCCTTGGTACCCATGTGGTAGAGGGAGAAAGTCAACTTCTACATGTCCTTTGACTTCTACATGTGTGCTGTGGCATACATGTGTTACATCCCCACTAAATAAATGAAATGTTATTAAATTTTACCTCATATGTTTTTCTCCTAATAATATTACTTCAAGATTTTCTAATTCCAAGGTCAACAGCAAAGAATTCAGTGAGTGGCAGAGTGATCTACATGTGTATTTGGTTGTATAATTGATTGGTTATGCACACATAAATCTGATTAAAAGAACAAAGTCATTTACATAATTTCCATGGATTTTTCCATTTGATAACGTCAGTAAAATATCACAACTCAAAGTATGTGTGATCTCAGATTTATGCCTTTAGATTCCAGAAGTCCTTTCTGGAATGTGTGTTTTATCACAGCATTTTAGAACCTGAAAAATGCCCAAATGATTATGGCATTGAAACTACAAAATTTCACTGCTTGTCCACAAATGGCGTCACAGGAAAATAGAAAGGACAGCCACAGTGTGGGTAAGGTTCTTTCCCATTCCGCAGGAAATGTCAATTTTTGAGTGTTCTTTAGAAGCCGTCTATATGTGAATGCACATTTAACCTATTTGGCAATACCCAAACAGACAAACCAGGAAACTGTGGTGGGCTCCAGGAATACTTGGAAGTTATTCTATAATGATATCTAGACCTATTACTATCTAGATTGGCATTTAAATAATGGCTAGTGATAAGCAATCTCTCTCCCACCCAGATCTACAAAAGTTAACATTGGACTCCTTTTGTTTTGTTTTGACTTTTAATCACTAAAAATAAAGTTGGAGACTCTTTGGTGGCACTCTTTAACCTTCCACCCTCTTCCTTTTCCTTTCTGTCCATTCTCCTAGATATTTGTATGTCTGTTTATATTCCTATTTAAAAAAATACATATGTGTGTGCGACAGGAACCTGCATCGTTGTTGTATGTATACTGGGTTCCGTAATGAGACTGTAACTGGTTTATGAAGCAGTCTCTACTCATATATAAGCATCAATCCATTTTGTTCTTCAGAGCGTAAAGGGCATCTGAATGTAACATTACCCCGTCAATCACCACAGTCACTTCGCTCTCAGCTGGTGAGGCAGCCATGCCCTTCCTCACTCTCTGCTCCCATATCCAGCTCCATGACAACAGGTCCTCCCTGTTGAGAGGACCCTTCTTCTGTTCTTCCATCTGAGATGTTGAGTAGCCTCACTCTTTGGTAAATCCATTCCCTGGGCCCATTTTCATTTATTTCTATCACTTCTTGCATTGTGCTCTGTGAAATCTTGTACTCTCTACCCTGGACAGGTGTCAGAACTGACTAGTCACTTCCGATTATTGAAAAATCTCAATTCCATCCAGTTTAAACCTTAGCTTTTATACTTTATGGTCATTTAGAATATAATTTACAGGCCTGGAGAGATGGCTCAGAAGTTAAGAACACTGGCTGCTCTTCTGGAGGTCCCGAGTTCAATTCCCAGCACCCACATGGTGCCTCACAATCATCTATAATGGGATCTGATGCTCTCTTCTGGCATGCAGACAGACATGCAGACAGAACACTCATATACATAAAATACATATGTATATAAATCTTAAAAATAAATAAATGAAAGCAAGATAAAGATTCTGAGACTTAAAAAAAGAATATAATTTACACACAGTAAGATCCACAAATATTGGGATGAGAACTCGATTCATTTGTACATAGGCAGGCCGCCGGAATCAAAGCAGAGCACTGAGGTCCCTCCTAGGAAGTCTCCTGTGTCCCTCTCCAGTATTCATGGCCTGCTCTCCCAGAATGAAAACACTGTTCTCGTTTCTGTCAGGGATTGCCATTGCCTGTTCTTGAATTTCATGTAAACAGGGGTATGATGTGTCCTGTATGAATATTTGGCTCATCGCACAGGCCACCATGTTGTTGAAATTCATCCATGGTGTTTCACATATCAGTAGTTCCAACTTCTTATTACTGTTGAGTGATAGACTTTCACCTGTCAGTAGTTCAGCCTGGAGCAGTCACAATCTGTCTACTCTCCTGCAGGCAGTGGGTTGTTATTTCTCTTCTAGCAGTTGGGAATCAAGCTTCCATGAACTCTGGCACATCTTCCTGTGAACATCTGCATCCAATTGTATGGAGAAGGTGAAGCTGAAGAGCCATAGGATAATGTATCTTTTCCTTTGCTAGAAACTGCTAAGCACTCCTGGAAAGTGTTCTCCAATGTCCACTCCCTCCCAGCAGCGGCACGTGTGGACTTTAGTGCCACATTCACGTCAACACGCCACAGAATCAGTCTTCATCATCTCACTCACTGCAGGTGGATAGCAACGTAACCTTTCAACCATTGGATCCTTTTAAGTGAACAGAGAAAAGAGTAAATCCTTCATGCTGAGTGTTGCTTTCACCTGCTCAGAAGAGCTCTAGAAGGATGCTCTAGAATCAAAACATACTCATTTTCCTTTGAAGATTGCAGAACTCGTATTTAAGTGGGACATGGGTGTGAAAAATAGACTATGTTCTCCTGACTTGGGATTGGGGTGTGTGTGTGTGTGTGTGTGTGTGTGTGTGTGTGTGTGTGTGTGT
>CABHPR010156777.1:19068-37955 GCA_902168415.1 Peromyscus melanophrys
GGGAGTCAGCAGAGCCTGGTACATTCAGCTGAGGCAGGTCCAAGACCCTCCCCCTGCATCAAGGCTGTGCAAAGTGTCCCAGCATAGGCACTGGGCTCCAAAAAGCCAGCTCATGCATCAGGAACAGATCCTGTTCCTACTGGCAGGGGGCCCCTTAAGCAGATCAAGCTACACAACTGTCTTGCTTATGCAGAGGGCCTAGTCCAGCTCTACAGTTGTTAGTCTGAAGTTCATGAGTTCCCACTAGCTTGAGAACCATATCTCTTAATTTACAATGTGGCTCCATCACAGAGGTTGAAAATCTTTGATAATTAACCTGACATAAAGACTTATAAAGACCCTTCAATGACATTTAAAAATTTTGTTGCTTTCTATTATTATTATTACTATTATTATTTTATTAATGCATTTTCTTCCCTGGCATGTGAATGCCAGCCCCCTTCCTAGTTACCTTGTATGTATGGCTGTGTTCAAGTGGGTGAACATTTCACAGAGTCCTTTCCCTGCTTCCTTTTGAGAACCTCGATGTTCCCTGGTATTCTCATGCCCATAAATCTCATCTCCCAGTCACCCGATGACACATGCTCGTCACCTCAGCAGCCTCCACCCTGCTATCAGATGACCAGATCTGAGCCAAGTCAGACAGCTATCAGTCCCGCCAGGTTTCTCAAACAAACTCTACTCTTTGCCTTCCAGCCCGAGGCAAAAGAGACTGAATCGTCCCTTCCTGCCCACATCGCGCTGTTCCCCGGGTGGGGTGAAGCATACATGGACGAATTGTCACGGAATTTCTGAACATTTCGGGTTGCAACTTTCCTGATTGTCTGTTCACTTGGTTGCTGCAGACTCTTGACTGGTTGCCAGGGCAACCACGAGAATCACATCAGTTGTCTGTTTACTCGATGTTTTAATGGGAATCTGAGGGTCTGTCTTGAACTTCCTGGTTCACTATCTTGCCAATGGCACTGTAACAAAGTTTGACAAATGCTGTTTGAAAAAATACTTTATTTCGTAGAGATTTATAATTTGTCTTGACTTCTGTTTTTCTCTCTGCATGGGATGAGACCTTTTAGGAAATGTTCATTTTGAAAAGTTACTTTTATTGCATTAATTAATTGAACTACTTATTTATGTGTGCATGTACTCATGTGCATACCTGCGCACCGTGGAACACCTGTGGATGTCAGAGGACAGCATGGAGGCTGAGTTCTCTTTTCCCACCAGGTGGGATTGAACTCAGAATGTCATGCTTAGTGGCAAATACGTTTACCAGATAAGCCAGCCAACCTGGCTCATTTACATAAATTCTATGTTGAAGCATCTTTTGCCTTTCGGGACTCTTATTTGTCAGTCAGTGCTTTTTTTTGTTTTGAGTATTTTAACACTGTTCCTGGCCTAATATACGCTTAAGTTTTCTGAATTCTTAGGTAGACTTTGAAGGTTTGCTCTGTCTCTGGGTATAGAAAGCCTACATAAAGTTACAGCAGTTATTGCTAGCTCGGTAATCTCAGGCCGCTTCAGCTAGTCTTTTATCCTTGCCATAGGTGTTTGACTTGTTTTGTCTTTTGGCTGTGCTGTGAATGGAACCCAGGTCCTCACACATGCTACACCAACCACCCACCATTGCACCATCCTCTAGCTTAATGTGACATTCCAGCAACTTCAAGTTGCCCCACTAAATATCTGTTAGGGCATTAATCCTGCTCATGAGTGTTTCCCCTTAACTTAAGAGTTTGCCAGGTGTATTTTCTCTTTTTTCCTTCAAAAAAATCTTAATTTCCTTCTGAATGAAGTGTGGTTTCACAAACTGCTTCAATTTCCTTGCAAAAGGAAGCAAAGTCTAAACCTATAAGGACTATCAAGTAATTTCCATAGGCTGTATTCCATAGCTTCTGTTTGGTGTGGTCCCTCATTGGCTGGCTTTCACATCTGCTGCCTCTGCTGCTGGAGTCCTGTTCAGAAAGTCTTTCTCTGCCTTAAGTGTAGGTCGTTTGAGTTGTTTTTTGCCTGTGGTGGGATAGCAATCTAGTGTTAGTCCCCCGCGCTCAGATGCCCCATTTTCCCAGCACCGTTTATTGCAGAGACTGTTTTCATCCGATGCACATTTTGCTGCTTGTATCCGTGTCTTAAGCCGACAAAAGCCACTCAGGAAGGGAGGTTTTCACTTCAGCTCCCAGTGTGAGGGCTGTGATGGTCTGAGTGAGAATCCCCCCCCCCCCCCCGGCTCATGTTTGAACATTTGGTCCCTGAATGAAAATGAAAACACGACCACCCTAGGTATGGTTGAAGAGACTGGTTTTATTGTAGATATGAGAGAGAGAACAGTCAGAGGCATCTGGAAGGGTCCAGACTGAACCAGGCCATGAGAGGAGGGGGCAGGGAGAGCAGGAGAGGAAGAGGAGCTAGGGCAAGCAGACCGAGAGAGGAGCTGTGGACCAAGAGGCCAAGAGCGGAACCAGGAACCAAGATAGTGCATGGGAACGAAGAGGGCCCTAGCCAAACTGGCTGGGGTATATAGGGATCAGGCAGAGGAGGGCAGGGGAAAGGTTTAGAGCAGGGACCCGGTGAGAAAAGCTGGGAGGAGCCACAGGTACTGAGTGAGACTGGTCCCAGGTTTCTTCGGAAGCTGACAGTCCCCAGTTGGCGGAACTATTTCAGAAAGATTAAGAAGGGCGGTTTTGTAGGAGGAGGTGTGTCGCCAGGGGTGGGCTTGGAGGTCTCAAAAGCCCACATTGTGCTGTTAGCTCTTTCTGCTTCAGTCCTAGACCCAGAGCCATGCCCGCCGGCCTGCTGCCACCCACCAGGACGATCATGGATTGTAACTCTCCAGAACTGTGAGTCCCCAAATGAAACCCTTTCTTCTCTAAGTTGCTTTGGTCATAGCGTTTTCTCGGAGTGACAGAAAAGTTAAGGAAGACAAGCGGACAGTCCAGCATGGGGGAAGGCAGGACGGTAGGAGAGTAACTGGAGTGGGTCAGCTTGCGGTCTTTCATTCAGTCTGGGACTCCAGCCTATCAGATGGTGCTCCCACAACTTTGGTGGGTCTTCTCACCCCAGTTAACCCAGTCTGAAAACTCCCTCAGACACACCCAGGGATTTGTTTCCATGGCGATCCTACATTCCATCAACTTGGCCATCACGGTGAAGCATCATGGTACCTGTTTATGTATGTATTTGTGGATTCTCTATTTCATTGGTCCACAAGTTGGTTCTTATGCCAGTACGATGTTGTTCTGTTTACTATAGGTTTGTGGTATAGTTTGAAATCAGGTATTTTGATGCCTTCAAGCTTTGTTCATTTTACTCAAGATTGCTTTGGTTATTGGGGGGCATCTTTCATGGTTCCATGTGGATTTTATGATTTTTTTTCTTCCTATTCCTGTACAGAATGTCATTTCCTCTTCCTATACAGGCTTTAATCCCAGCCAAACATCCATTCTTCTGACAGACACATGTGGCAGGCCTCGACTTACTCGGCTGTCCTTTCCTTCCCCCAAGGAAAGCATTTCAAGTGTGTATTCCACCTTTATGTTTCACTTATTTTAAAGCCTTGCACACTTTTGTGCTGAGAGTGTTGATGCCAGTGTGTGGAGATGGGACCAATTCTGTTGCTCTTATTGATCTTTATTCTGCAACCTTGCCAAATTTCCTTACTGGTTCTGGTAACTTTGTAGACTGCATTGGATATCTGATTTAGACACTTGAGCATATCCTCTGCAAAAAGCATCTTATTTTTACCTTTCCAATCTAAATGTATTAGTCTCCCTTTGTGTCTTATTTCAGTGGTTCTGAACTTCAATAAAATATTGAATGGAGGCACAGTAGATGCTTGCTTTTCTTCCTGAACTCTGAGGAAAGCTCCGGGTCACCAATAATGTCATGGTAGCTGTAGGTTTTCCCATAAACAGCTTAAGCTAGGAAGAAATTCTCTTCTATCTATTTTGCAGGGGAATTCTTACAAAGAACGGATGCTAGATTTTTCTCCCCAAAGCTTTTATTCACCTGAACAATAGCATCACTTGTCTTAATCTATGGACTGCTATGATAAGATACTGGAAGCCAAGTAGCTTCAGTTCCTCCGTTCATACATGGTACCTTGTGTCCAGGACTTCATGTGGCGGTAGAGAAGTATGCCGAGTCTCTAATAGGCCTTGAGTCCCAATCCCAAGGGCTTCACCTCCACGATGCATTCATTCCTCTCCCAAAGGCTGTCTTCTGATCTCATGTCTGGTGATTAGGTTTCAAGGTAGGAATCCTATTGATCCGTTCAGACTACAGCAGTATTTGGATTTCCAAATGGCAAATGTCATCTATGAATCACACTGGGTCCTATAGTTCGTAAGGGCACCTCAGATTACAGCAAGGTTTGCCTGTACACCCCCCCCCCCCCACTGAACCCTCTTCATAAAGCGCAGGCCAATAAACAAATCTCATAGCCTCCCTCTGAGATTTCCCATGACTAGGAAGACCATCTGATGTTTATGACATAAATTGCTTCTCTGGCTCAAACAGCTTTGATAACCCTGTAACTATTAAAGTCAGTATCCAAATACTCGTACTAATTTGCACAGGTCCCTTTTCACATGGTAACATGCATAATTAGAGCTTTTAAGAATAATGCTGTAATCAGAAACTTTGTCTCCCTTACATCCTGGGAAGTGTGCAGCGTGAGGAGGAAGATGTGGACATGCTATTGTATTCATTTCTTTTTTTACTCTTTGATTTTGGTACTAGGGACTAAATCTGGGGATTACATACACTTGACACATACCTTACCACAGAACTATACCCCTGCCAGCTCTCTTTTAACTTTTGAGACAAGGCATCACTAAGTTACCCAGGCTGCCTTTGAACCTGTGATCCTCCTGCCTCAGCCTCCACTAGGCCTACATCCATTATCTTTTCCAACTTCATTTTTTAAATATAACAAAATTTAAAAAATGTGTGTGTCTGTGTATGATGTTGAGGGGGGAACATGTGGCATGGCACACGGGTAGAGGCCAGTTCTCTCCTCCTATCTTTACATGGGTTCAGAGTACCACATTTTCACAGGCACGAGCAGCGAGTCATCACACTGGCCCTCCAACTTTATTTACTTAGAGCTAGGGTCTCACTATGTAGCTCTGCCTGGCCTGGAACCCACAGAGATCCTCTGCCATTTGAGTGCTATGATTAAAGATGCATGCCACCATGTCGCAGGTCACATTTTTTTATTTATTATTTATTTATTTATCTATCTATTTATCCGACAATATCCCTTCCTGAGCCTGCAACTCATCTACTCGGCTAGGCCAGCCAATGGGTGTCTGGGATCTGCCCGTCCCTGTCCCCCAGCGTTGGCGTTACAGATCTGTGCTGCTATGCCAGGCCGTGTGGGGGTCCTGGAGCTCCCCACACTCATGAAGTGGGTTCTTTTCTGGCTGAGCCATCTCCTCAGGCCCCTCAAAGGCCATTTTTTGCTTGTTAGAAATCACACAGTCACAAGGACACGGAGAAAGAAGGGGAGCTTGACGGCAGAGGGACGACGGTGAACTCAATGCAGGCTTGCAAGTTTAATTGCCTTCAGGTGCATTTTTTATTTTTTTTTAAAAGCTGGCACACCACGTGTTAGATATGATTGGGGCAGCAAATGCAACTTTTATTGGTGAAAAGAAAAAAAGTCCGTGGGCCAAAACGCTTCTAAAAACTATTCTACACACCTATTTCTTATCTGGCACTTTTATTTTCTTTGTGCAAATTTTATAAATTTCAGTTAGTTACCTAAACAAACTTCTGCCAGAAGCCAAGAAAGGACCATTAATCTCATCTGCCAACAAGGACTCTAAATTAGGAATTGAAATGTCCTTCCTCAAAGCAACAATCAGGTGGATATAGCAAGCAGGCCACTTAACTATCTCCTCCAATCTAAACCGGGAGAGGCCAGCTAGGTGCTGAATACTAATGCCTCAAGGTCTTGGTTTGACATGCCACATCCGGGGCACTGCATCTTGTGCAATCTGATCTAAAGTCATGTAAGAATAATCTTGTTAGAGCAGTGGTTCTCAACCCTCCTAATACTGCGACCCTTTAATACAGTTCCTCATGTGGTGGTGACCCCCAATCATAACATTATTTTCGTTGCTACTTCATAACTGTCATTTTGCTACTGCTTTGAATCATAATGTAAATATCTGTGTTTTCTGATGGTCTTAGGAGACCCCTATGAAAGGGTTGTTCACCACCACCACCACCACCACCCCGCCAAAGGGGGTTGCAACTGACAGGTTGAGAACTACTATGTGAGAGGGTCAGAATTTCTCTCAAGAAAATAAATGGAAATTTAGAAACCAACCCTTTCTCATCTCCTTAGATTGCTTTGGAAACGCTTTCAATCCTACTTATCTGCTGGGATGAGGACTGGGGAAGCGCTGGATGGAGAGTGGGCCGTACAGCCAGCTTCTACTGCGTCACCACTCACTACCACACTGTCATAACCACGGCAAAGCACGATTTTGCCCGAGTATTTTCTTGGTTCTAGCCAACTTTTAATCTGCTTCAGACCAGCTAACAAGTTACTCGGGAAAAGAGCCATGCTGCCCATTTTTTATGTTATTTGAATGTGTGGGTGAAGGGCTTCTAAGAAGAGATGACAAATGGGTCTCGTTTTAGGTCCCTATTACGAACGACAGGTTCAACAACATTCTTACAGTCTTGAGAATATAATGACCACATCTTTAAAAGCCTCTAGGGATGATTGTACATTTAGGAATGAGTCCCTAAGTTATTTATCTATACATTAATCTCTCTAAACAGATCTCCAGCCCTCTCCATCTGAAAGCTCCACTTCCAAGGCTCCACTTCAGCAATATTGTCTCTGAAGGGCCTACATCTGTACAAACATTTCTAATGAAAACACCAAGGCAACCCCCTGAGAAGCAAACAGAAAGGTGTCAAGTCTAGGGTGGCCTTCTCACCGCTACATTCCTGACACTCGTGGGTTCCACCCCCACGCCAAGGGTTGCGTAAGAGCGGCGGTTCCCAATGCTGCGACCCTCATGTATAAAATTATTTAGTTGCTACTCCATAGCTGTAATTTTGCTACTGTTATGAATCTTAGTATAAATATCTGACATGCAGGATATATATATCTGATGTGTGACCCCTAAAGGGGTCTTGGCCCACAGGTTGAGAACTGCTGTGTAAAGCGTGTGAAGCCTGCTCGCTCTTTGGGTTCCAGTAGAAATCGGGTCCTCAAGCATGTCTCTTTCCCACTTACCTCCAGATGGATGAGTTCCATCTTTGTCTTCCTAGTCATGGATGCAGATGGCCCATCAGTTAAGACACAACAGTTCTGGACAGGGTGGCAGACAAATTATACACTATAAAGTGTAGGCTTCAGGGCTATAGTTACCAAGGGGTAGACATTAGAGTTTAAGTTTTTAAATCCTAAATAAAAGTCACTGCAGATTTTATTCGACATTCCCACCCCAAACACCCTGTCAGTTAAGACCACCAACAAGAGGTCTACATCTAAGATATATATCTAAAATACTACATCTAAGGCTGACTACTAGTAATGTATAGGAAAATTCTCTCTCAAATTTATACCTAAGGTCAGGACTGCCTGCTAACTTTAAAAAGCAGCAGTTTCTTTAATGCTATACAACAGAAAGGATATAATTCTCAGTGTCGAGGATTTTGTCCCCACAGGTACTATAAACATGTGTGAAGGGCTGGCTGGACAGGTGAATCTTGGGTAGAGACCATTCAGCCCGGGAGCAGGATATGCCAAGGTAGGCAAAACTCGAAGCAGGTATTTTTCAACTGGTCTAAACCACACAACACGAGCTTGGCATTTCCACATTTCATTGTGTCGTCCTGCAGCTCATGTGTACTAACTATGTTGACAATATACCTATTTTCGTACCAAGAGCAAAAACTCTGCCACTGATCAGCAGCGACTCCCAACCCTCTGGAAACCCCTCTTCTATCTTCTATGTCTATCACTTTGAAACCCTGGTTTTCACCAATCTGGTAAACAGAATTCCTTAACTTCAACAAAATGGCAGCCAGTCATGCCACAAATTCATAAGCCCGCCAGTCAGGCCAGGGGAGCCTGAATCTTAACAGGCAAAACACGCACAATTGATCTTTATTCACCCCCACACGGACTTGGCAAATGCAGTCAGCTTCTGTCTCTAAGGGCTGCCTCCATGGATCCCACTGTGCATCAAAAGCACTGAGAAACATTACATCTGGACTGAATATGTGCGGATTTTTCTTTCATTGTTCACTTCATGATACAGCATACCAACTAATTACACAGTGCTTAATTTGTATTAGGGGCTATATCTTCTACAGGTGAGTTAAGGACATGGAAGGCTGTGTGACAGCTGTATATGAACACTATACCACTTAATCCATGGGACAGGAGTCTTCACAGACTCTGCTACTTACCTGTGGCTCCCGGAACCAATCTCCCATGGATAATGACTTACGTTCTGGCTGACTGTTCATTGCATAACCCACAGACTCTATAGAACATGGCACATATGCAGTTCTGGTCCATAGCAATGGCTGACACACGCCTTGTTCCAGCAGCAGGATGCTCAACTACGCTATCCACTTTGTACTAGTTATGGCCAATATTTAGATGATGGATAAAAGAAAAGTTGAGTCTACTCATATGCCAGCCTTCTGGATGTGGCTATCAGTTCAACATCTGATAATGTTTTATCCTGAAGGACCTCTTATAGAAAATTTACACTTTAGGCTTGTTAATATCTTTTAGATATAAAGTTTGGGGTTCCTGTAAGTGAAATGTCTACAGGAGGCAGAAAGCAGATTAGTGGTTACCTGGGGTTCAGCACTGGGGAAAATGAAGAACAATTACACTGTGTAGGGGTAACAAAAGTATTTTAAATAGTGATGATGCCAGCATAACCTTGTGAACACACAAAGCCATGGAATTATACACTTTAATAAATATTATTTTATGTGGAATACGAATTTTATCAAGTAAATATCATGTTAGGGGGACTGGCAAGGTGGCTCAGAGGACAAAGGCGCTTTCTGTACGAGCCTGGCCACCTGAGTTCAACCCCTGGTACCTATGTAAAGGCACAGGGAAGGAACCGACCATATATAGTTGTCCCCACACATGTTTCACAGCATACACAGAGTACCGCACCCCACACACATCATGCACACATACACACTATTAAATTTGAAAAGTTTTTGAAAACTCATGTGAGGTAAGCCAGATGCAATAGCAGTGAGACCACACTTTAAAAGCTGTAATAACCAGGTCGGTCTAGGCTCAGTTCAACATCTGGGGTGTCTTCACACACACAATAAATACTGGAACAACCTGTGAACTCCTCTGGCCAGTCAGTACAGAAAATCATATGGTCAGATGACTGTCACCTCCTCCGTTTGTACAGAGCCCCAGGACATCTTCAGACCACCCGTACACACCCATATCTGCTTCACTGGGATAGCCCGGTAAAGGAATTCTCCAAGTGTACACAGACACAGTGCTAGCTCTACCTTGCAAATCCAATGCGCCCCTCTCAGGTAGCATCCTTAGAAAACTACAGACGTCACAGAGACATGCTCACTAGCTGCTGCAGGGGCCCCCAGGCACTGACCACGACTTGAGCAAATGATGGGTGTGAATATGTGAGACACCACTTACTACAAATGTGATAGCTGTTGCTGATGGAGTGACAAGTTAACATTTCAGCTTCTCCCCACTTTAAGACATGTCAAATGTACAGCAGAAGCACCTGGAAAAAACAAAAACACAGGAAGAGGCCAGCACCTACACTCTGTTCAGAACAAAGAGACCGCAGACCTCAAGGATGCACACAGTTAGGATTTTATTTGTCAAATTACAGTAGCTCAGAGATGGCTTTCTGGAAGGCAAAGAACACATAACACTTCACAAAGTCCTTTCTGTTTACCCTAAGGCCCCCTCTAGTGTTTGGAAAGCTCCAGGCTTCACAGGATGCTGGTGGAGGAACCAGCGTTGGGCCGGGACCTTCCAAAACAAAAATACTTTTGCTCCATTCATGTGTCACCAAAAAAAATCAGGAACATGTAACCATAATTCATATTTCAAATCCCTGCTATGATTCTCTGTCTCATCACCCTCGCATCCAGTAACCCTCTGTTATTTACTGGGTTACTCTTAGAAGACTAAGACTTGGTTAATTAAAGAAAAGAAGCATATGATGCCTATAGGGGTTTCAATTTCACAAACAAGAAATATACTTAATGAACAATTAATTACCATATAACCTACTCTGCCTTTGTTGAAGTTACTGGTAATTAGTACATATGCTCTAAAGTATACACTTACATTCGTTATATTTGGGAATCAGAATTTTTAAACTTTACGTATTTTAAGACCCGACCTGAACCGGGAGTTTGCTGATTAACCTGCTCAGTGTCATTGGAGACAGTGGTTAAGTGCCACCATGAGGAGAGAGCTGGCTCTGGAGAACACGATCTAGAGGAACTCTGGATGTTCACAGGACATGGCACTGCACACACTTACTCTCAGGTGCCTTTGAAAAAAGACTGAATGTAGAACGAGTAAAAAAAATAGTTCAGTTTTGTTTGTTTTGTTCAGCTAATGCTTTAGGTGTGTTTCCATATTCTATTTCTGAAGCGGTAAGAGCTTACTACTGCCATCACTGAGAAATAAAGGCAACTGATAATTTTACCACCACCACCAGACCTCATACGGTCTTGAGCAGGAGGCCCTTGGAGAAGACCGGATCAAGTTATTATCCTATATTCTTAGAGTGGAGCAGGATGAAGTTTGGTATTCAATTGTTCTACATCTGCGTGAACTGTACGTAAACAAATGATTAACTTGTCACCCGATATACCACACAGCTTCTCTGCCTGGGACTGCAAATACCACAGGTGAAGGGAAAAAGACTGGTCCTATGAAGTGATTTTTAAAAATGGCTGCATTTAGAACTGGCTTCAACTGAAGACAGCCACGGTCAAAGCACAGGCAGCATCTTTAAAGTGCACACATACTCTGGGGCTCAACAGGAGGAATTATGTAGCTGGAAATGACTGCAGCCAGTTCCCCCGGAACACGGTGTGAAAAGCTGTTTTTATAGTCAGACAACAGATTTGAAGCCGAAGAACACTGAAAAGTCATTTTAAATGAGCATATAAAATACAATTACAAATGAAACCAGCATAGGAGAGGTAGCATAAGTAAAATCAAATAAATACTATATACAGTAACATACAAAATTCAGCTTATAAAAAATTAAAAAGAGCATTCCAAAATAGTCATTTCTCTTGCTTTTGAGGATTTTACAAAAAAGTTAAAATCCAGATCTAGAGTACCTGCAGAGATCTCCCAAACGTTATTAATTACTGGCAATGTTTTTTGCCAAAACCTCCCTGATCTGCCGGTCCAGCTCACTTATTATTCTGTCTTCGTGGTTATACACTCCGGTTCTCATCAGAGTGTCCCTTTCCTCTATCAGCCGGGTCAGATAGTCATCCAGGCCTTCCTCCGTCGCAGAGGCCCGCGGGCTGCCCAGCGGCCCGGCTGCTATCTCCCTGCAGTCCTGGTACTGCTTCTGTTCTTGCTGCCTTAACCTGAGAAGTCGAGAACAAACGCCACGCTAGCAGACAAAAACGATTTTAGTTTTCCTAACAGCACTATTTAAAAACAAGGTAAATCACAAGTTTGACTAGTGTTTTAGGAAGATAACAGAAACTAATAATTACCACCTGACTAGTCAGAAGTACAGTTATAAAGACATTTGTATATATACATTTATAAAAACACAACTTGTGTTTGTACTCACAGAATGCACGAAAACAGCAAGGCACAGTGCACATGCCCTAAGTCCAGCACCGGAGGGAGAGGCAGGAAGACCACAGATTCCAGGCCAGCCTGGGCTGCACAGCAAGATGGTTTCAAACACAAAAGCAAGGGACTGGGACAGAGCTCACTGTCAGTGAGACAGCACTTGTCTGCCTCTTCAAGTCCCTTGGTTCAGTTCCTGACACTTAATTCCGCCCCCTGCGCCCCCCCCCCAAAAAAAACAAAACAGGGTTTCTCATGCAACAGTGACTGTCCTAGAACTCTCTCTGTAGCCCAGGCTGGCCTCGAACTCACAGAGATCCACCTGCCTCTGCCTCCCTAGTGCTGGGATTAAAGGTGTGTGCCACCACAGCCCCCAGTTCCTGCCACTTAAAACAAAACCCAAACGTAGACACCATAGAAATTATAGACCTGTATAAAGAATGATAATAATCTTCAATTTTATCCAGAACATAAAAATAAATATTTTGTTTTCAATTAAGATGGATCTATCTACTTAATTTAAAAAATTATTTATTTTTAAGTATAGGTAACATTTGTGTCTAAGTGTGGGATGTACACATGAATTCAGTTGCCATCAGGTGTCAGACACCCTGGAGCTGGAGTTACAGGTAGTCGTGGGAACCAAACGCGGGTCCTCTGTACACACTACAGACCACCGGGCCATCTCTCCAGCCCTAGCTTTTTCAGTGTCACTCTATGTGCAGGGCTTTATCTTCTCACTTTTATCACAACTGGTTTGTGAGTCTCGTCTTCTAAAGCATTTCTAATCATCCTTTATTGTCTATCTTTAGTTGTAAATCAACCTTTGCTATTTCAACACAGAATTTTCTTTAAATTTACTCATTAAATAGCTACTTATACCAAAGCATCTTGGGGCACGTGTCGTGAGTCAAGAAGGAAAGAGCCGGTGTCTCTGATTACTTATACAAGTACAACTCTGTGAACACGGAAGTCTGGGCCAGAGGGCACGATGTGCAAAGATCTGGTCTGTGTATTTCCTGGTCTCAGTTCTGATGTCCTCATCTGGAGAGGGAGGTAGGAGCAGATGCTGTTTGGGTATCCTAGCATTTCAGATGGAATACTGCCTTGAAGATGGACAGGGAGTGTTAACGGTGTTCCCAGCAGTAAGAATATGAAACCTTGTGATGGACCACTTTAGGATTAACTTCAGTTCTTTAAGAGCTGGTTATAATTCTGCATCTAATTTTGCACAGATCAGGGAGAGAGAGGAAGCAGCAGAATCAGGAGGCCTGGCCCCAGACAGTGCATATAACTGGGGGTAAACAGTTTCATTTGTTCAGATGGTTCTGAAACACAAAACTATAATTCCTTATAAAAGAAATGGACACTAAAGTACACAGCTTAAGGAGGGTGCCAAGTGCCTCCATCTGTTCTCAGGAAAAATGTCAATACTGAGGAGTGCTGTGCCAATGAACTGTAACAACATTTCTAATTTCCCACTGAATTTGAACAATGCATGCAGACGAGTAAGAACCTGATTAGTTGTTTCCTTTACCCTAATTCATGTATGTGTGTGTAACACACACACACACAGAGAGAGAGAGAGAGAGAGCGCGCGAGCGAACATTCATGCATGTCACAGTACTTGGGCAGAGGACAGAGGCCAACCTCAGGTACTGGTCCTCCCTTCCACTTTGAGACAGAGCCTCTTTGTTGTTATTCTGTGCTGTATGCCAGGCTAGCTAACCTAGGAGGCTTCTGGGAAATCTTGTCTCCTCCTCCCATTTCCCTGCAGGAGCATTGGATTAGTGATATGCACTACTGTGCATCCTTTCCTTGTGTTCTTGGGATTCAAACTCAGGTCCTCATGCTTGCATGGCAAACACTCTTTATGTTCTGAGCCGTCCTCCTCTCCTCTGTGCTAATTATTACAGCCACGCAGGAGGAAGGGGCCTTCTAGGCAAACTAGCAAATCCATGGTGCTAAACTACAGACCGACAGGTCTAATCACGTCCCCTTTAAAATTACCTGGCTATATAAGGGAAAATGTAATTTTTAGATAAGTAATTACCCCTATCAAGTATTTGCTGAAATTGTCACGATCACAATAGAATATTTAAACTTGCTAGCTAAGGAAGCCCTTAGAATTCCAACAGTAAACTTTGATAACATGCCTGACAAATGCTGTGTCTGTCCCACTCACTTGCTTCCTGCCTCGGAACCTACAGAGCTGCTGTTAAAAAGTTCCTCATCATGTGAGCTCAGTATACCTCTTAATGCTTTTTGTTTGTCCAAGAGGAGAAGCCTATTTCCTTCTAATACGGCAGTCCTCCAGATATTTTCAGACAGCTAGTTATCCCTTCTCCCAAGGGCTCTCTTCTCCAGGTTCAATATCCCCAACTCTCTCCTAACCATTTAATGCCATGATATATTGCATCTTGCTGGCATGGTCCCACTGCACTGAAGATAACTAGGTATCTGATCTCTCTCTCTCTCTCTCTCTCTCTCTCTCTTTTTCGAGACAGGGTTTCTCTGTGTAGTTTTGGTGCCTGTCCTGGATCTTGCTCTGTAGACCAGGCTGGCCTCAAACTCACAGAGATCTGCCTGCCTCTGCCTCCCGAGTGCTGGGATTAAAGGTGTGTGCCACTGCCGCCTGGCTTCTGATTTCTCTTAAAGGAAGAAACACCCTGGTAAGAACCCCAACAACACTTTCTGCAGTGAATAAGAACATGGTGCCTGTGACTGTCCTTAGCTGCACCGACTCTTTGGCAGCGGAGCCACAACAGTAAGAGTGGCCATGGCTTCTCTGTGTGAACTGTTTGGCACGTCTCTCCTATCACATACTGATTGTCTTCTAACTTACACAGAGGACACTGCATTTGTCTCTAATGTTTCAGTTCCGAGGCACGATGTATTGAAGAGTATTAGTAAGACTCACTAGGATTCACAGGCCCTTCGGTCTTCTTTTAAGCAACCAAGAGAGACTTGAATACACAGCACACCCTTGGTTTCTGTGCCTACACGGGACAGCAACGTTTCAGAGGAAAAGGACCGTGGTCTAACTCAGTGGCTCCTGGTTGCCAAGTCTACAGTGTTGCAGACACTAAACGTTTGTTGAAAACTCGGCCAAAGATCCTCAAGACTAAGTTTGTTTTTCCTGCCACTGTAGCTGTACTGAGCCTGTGCTTCCAGTGACAGCACAGAATACTTGACAGTTTATTTCAGGATAACTGTTAACACTGATAAAGGGAACTTAGAATTAATGTATAAGACATTTCAAACTTAGTTTTTCATATTAGTAACACAACAGCTCTGATTGAGCCCTCCTGTAGCAGGGATTTTTAAAAATGGTTTATATGCCTAGCTTACCTTTTCAAAAATTTCAAAGGAACTCACTGAGTAAGGTTAGAAATGAGATCAGAGATGAGGACAAGATTAATGAGAAGGACTTCAACACCTTTGGAAAGCCACACAGCTAATATCATGGACCCTGAGCTCAACATGGACTCTGTTTCTAGAGACTATCTGTAACTTCTGTGTCCCACTGGCTTACCTGTGGTGGTGTTTTCACCTTAATCCTGATGTCTAGCAGTTCATGTTAGGAATCACTAAGCAGCATCCATGAACAGAGCAGCTACAGCCTGCCCTGTGCATGGCTCTCCTTTCTGTGCTTTCAACTAACCCACAGTGTACTACGATCCAAAAGCGTTAGATGGAAAATGCCCCCAAATCAGTAATCCCTAAGTTTTAAAGTACATGGCCCTCTGAGTAGTGTGCTGGAATCTCAGGCTATCCAGCAGATCTGCCCATGTCATCAATCATCCTTCTGTTCAGCTGTATCTGCTAGCTGCCTGCTAGTCTCAGCTGTCTGATGGACTAGCATGGCATCGGAGGGCACGTGTTCAAACAACTGGTCATGGTATCCTCACCGTCTATCAGCTACCACATCATTAGAAGGGTGAGCGCAAGGTATTCTGACAGACGCCTGATGTCCACACACCTTTTACTACAGTATAGTGTTATAATTGTTCAGTCTTACTGGTTATTATTAATCTCTTGCTGTGTCTCATTTGTAAGCCCCATCGTATGGATGCAAACATAGGAAAACAGTAGATGAAGTGTTTAAGGCCGTGCTATTTGAGTGTCTACTGTGTTTTTAAGACAGTGATCTTGAAAGGCAAACATCTCTGACTTCATGTATTCAAAGGACAAGCACATCTCTGTTAAGTGCACAGCACACTTAGTAGGCTTGGGCTGCCAGAACAAAATAGGACAGACTGAGTGGCTCAAAAAAGGATTTATTCATGCTTCTAGCATGTCCAAGATCAGGATTCTAGCACAGTCCACCTTCTTGCTCTGTCTATCCTCACACAAGAAGGGGAAGAAAGTGAGCTTGTTCCCTGGTGTCTCTCAAATGAGCACTAATCCCCTGGGAGGGCTCTGTGTTCATCACCTTATCTACAGCTAAGTGTCTGCTGAAGGCTCCATCTCCAAATACTATCATATTGAAGGTCTGGGCTCCAACAGGTGGCTCCCAGGGGAGCAAGGTATGCACATCTGTATCTACCAGATAGTCTATGGTAGCTCTGTGTATGAAAATACACAGTTAACAACATAATGTGGGCCCAGAGCTCAATTAGACTAAGTTAAGAGAACTTAGAAGTTCACTGAATAATGTCAACTGTAAAAGTCATCTCTAAGCCATGCTTAAGGGCTAAACATGCACTATTATTTTCTTCAACAAAAATAATTTAGCAACTTGTGCTGTAAGCTTGGATGTTGCTGTCCATTTATGAAATAACATGATCCATACCTTCCAACATGTGCTGTCATACAAAACATCTTAAAGTAGCTGGAGAGATGGCTCATTGTTTAAGCGTACTTGCTGCTCTTCCAGAGGACCTGGGTTCATTTCCCAGCACCCATGCTGAGTGGCTCACAGCTGCCTGTAACTCCAGCTCCAGGGAAACCAACATCTATTTCTGGCTTCCACAGGCACCCACACATATGTGGCAGAAACATGCACAGACACACACATATACAATAAATAAATGTAATAAAAACAAATCTTTAAAACAATTTAAGAAGCGCTATGCTGTGTGTTAAACACTGTTTTGGTAAATGAGAATTTTTTTTTGCCTATCAAATTTGTAGATAATACAAAAATGCATCTTACTCTTTGAACATGCCTTATGTCATATCCACACAAACATGTGTATGTGTGTATTTGTTTTACCTTCTCTTAGATCGATCTGACACAGTACCCTCCTTAGTTCAGGGAAGACCAAACTGAAAGGCTGTCGCATCAGACCATGTTAGCGGGAAAGGACTCATCTGTGATGACGGTACCTGTTCAGTTCGTTCCGTATGTCCAGCAGTTCCTGTTGCTCAGTTTTCACTGTCTCCTTCTCCTCGGCAGCCAGGTAACGCAGCCGCATCTGCTCCAACTCCTCTTGCTGTTTTTTAAGGCGAGCCATTTGACTTTCTTGCTCCCTCTTCAAAGAAACAAAAGTTGACATGTTTATCACCAGAATGCGCCCATTTCTATGACTTGGACTTATGACTATAGGACCCTACTTGGGACAGAACGATACGCTGCCAATTCTGGGCCACATGCTATTTAGAATGCCCCACTTTCCTCCTGAAGATCTTTTCATGCCTCTCTCTTTTTGACGTCATAACTCATGGCCAACGAGGATGGAGTTTTGCCGAACAGTTAGTATAGAAGACTGTGAGGCAAGAGCAGCTGCTTGTCAGCATAACAGATTGCAGAAGGGCCCGCATCTGTGAGCATCTAGGAGATGTGTCTATGCATTGGTGTGTCTACAGAACTTTAGCAATGCTCTCTGATCACTAAGCCCAACCAGTTTAGTTAACAGTTTTCTTTTCTCCAGGATCATATGAAAATCTAAGCACGTATTCTTTTTCTTTTTTAAAACAAAATGAGATCAAATGATACACCTTAACTTTCATTTAAAAAATTAACAATTCTTCCAGAAAAATAGATGAAAATTTTTAAAATAAACGTGGAACTCGATGGGATGAAGCTATTCCATGATTTATAAGAGAGACTCTATCATGAGAGTGCTTCAGTAAGGCCTGGAACAATGTAATAAGGAGCTTCTAAGTCCACCCATGTATTTCTCTATAGATGAGTCTATTCTTCCCTTAGGGCAGAACGTCAAAGAGACAGCAGGGTCAACAGGTGGTGTCCTCACTGTGTGTGTTAGGATACCACTATGTAACCCTGGCTGGCCTGGAACTCAGAGATCCACCTGCCTCTGCCTTCCGAGCCCTGGGATTAAAGGTGTGTGCTGCCATGCCCAGTTCATTTTTTTCTCCTAACTAAATTATTTTCTGATTATAGTAAATGGAAAATTGGCTAAATGCAAGGGGTATTTTGCTAAGTTGTTACACTGTGGATCACACACATAAAAGGTTATCTGCCTCCTCCCCCGGCACTAACACTTTCCAAAGGTAATCACTACCCTGAGTTCTACATAGAATTGTCAAGTCCAGATTACTCCGTCTTGGGCTTCTTGCACTTAACACTGACTCGAGCGTCACTTGTACTGCCCTGTGCAGTTCATCATTCAGTTTATGCACTGCTGAGGGCCATTTGGGTAGCTTCCAATCTTATACTATAAATAATGCCAATGTTAAGATGACGATGCATTTCACCTGGCCCTATACCTGGGTCAGAAAGCACAACAATTGCAGGATTAGGAAATATCGCCTGACTGTGGGCAAGGTAGTCCATCACTGAAGAGTCACTGTGAGAGTACCGGGTCCTGGATTTTTGGCCAACATTTAGTGATTTTTTTTTTCCCTCTTCTTTTTAAGAGTTCTGAGAGATCACATAGTGGTTTGTCCTGATTTTATTTTGCAAAAGTTTCAACACATTTTAATGGCATTTGGCTGTGCTTATCTATAAAGTTCTTACTAAAACCTCTG
This sequence comes from Peromyscus melanophrys, assembly GCA_902168415.1. Taxonomy (NCBI): domain Eukaryota; kingdom Metazoa; phylum Chordata; class Mammalia; order Rodentia; family Cricetidae; genus Peromyscus; species Peromyscus melanophrys. Next base: position 37,832 of record CABHPR010156777.1, read on the forward strand.
GGGTTTTTCTCTCTATAGCTGTTTATCTTATTGGTGTTACATTTCAAAGATTTCCCATGACTCTACTTTGCCTTTTCACCTTCAGCAGGGTTTTGGGATGAACTGAAGTCCTTCATCTCAACAT
>CABHPR010156777.1:38055-51219 GCA_902168415.1 Peromyscus melanophrys
GAGAGAGAGAGAGAGAGAGAGAGAGAGAGAGAGAGAGAGAGAGAGAGAGAGAGAGAGAGAGAGAGAGAGAGAGAGAACATGCACATGAGTGCAGGTGTCCAAGGAGGCCAGGCCAAGGTGTTGGATCTCCTGAAGCTAGAATTACAGGCTATTGTGAGGCACCTGATATGGGTGCTAGGAACCAAACTTGGTCTTCTGGAACAGCAGCAAGTGCTCCTACCCACTAAGCCATCTCCCTACCCTGGAGCTGCTCTCTTACAGTACCTTCTGGAAGCATCATTTAGATCAGTATGTATACAACTGGCTTTGGGGACTGTGAGATCGAGGCTTCCTTCTAAGGACAGTGTTGGTGGATGCGCTGAACTGACCTGCTTCCTCTCTGCACTAACACTACACTGCTGGACTATGGGGTCTGACAAAATTTCGTCTTGCCATCCACCAGGCTAAGGAATCTACCTTTGGTGGTCTTCAAAATTTAGCTCTTCCTGCTTCCAACTTTTCACACAAATATCTATTTCTAGAAAGAAAAATCAAGAACAGAAGCCTGCTGGATTTATGGTTACGGGGAAGCTAAGATCAACTTTCCTCTCCCTGTGTGTTTTCGCATCACTGACAGCCGTGACGGTGGTTTACAACTAAGCCTGGGCGTTTTTACTTCTGTTTGGTGATTCTGGTTCTCTCTGGTTCTCTGTATGCTAAGGATAATAACCTTTAAACTGCACTCCTATGTGACTACAAACGCTTCTGAAGCCAGAGGTTTTATACTTCTTTCGCTGACTAATGTCCTCTGGTAAAGAAACTGTTTTTTCATAGACAGCCCCAGAACCCTTGGTAAACTTGGCTACTTCTGATAGAAAACCAAAAAGTATGTTCAGAGACCCCAAGTACAAGTGACTTCTGATGTAGTCCTTGACTTTACAAGGCTACAGGAGACACATTCAGTACTTGGGACTTGGGGACGGCTACTCGCCTCAGTCTCAGGATCAGGAGGGCAAATGACCAACACTCCACTGTTGCAGAGCTGTGCTGTTAGCAGGTAAGGTGCACAACACACTGACCTACAGTGCTTTCCGCATGTGATGGCCTGTCCATCGAGGGCATTTGTACATCAATGTCCCCTATGAATACCAGCAATCTTATTTTCCCTTTCTAGTTAGTACATCTCTCCTTCCTCTCTCTCTTCAGTACACACTAGGGAAGGCATGCACCATCCCTTTTATATCCCTAGCTCTCTTTCTTTTATTCATGTATTTTATATATATGAGTGCTCTGTCTCCATGCATACCAGAAGGAGGAATCTGATCTCATTATAGATGGCTGCGAGCCGGCATGTGGTTGCTGGGAATTGAACTTGGAACCTCTGGAAGAGCAGCCAAGTACTCTTAACCACTGAGACATCTCTCCAGCACACCCCCCCCCCCCCTCCAGCTCCCTATGACACTGGAACACTTCCAACATACTGTCAGTAGAAAATGGAGTTCTAGGGGGGAAATTCAAATTTTAAGAAAGCTTTTTGTAGGTTTAATGTGAACACTAAATGAAGAAATGTCCCTTGTTCTTAGTTCACTTCATATCATTGTGAATGCTTGTGGAGTGACTCTTTCTACAGCTACTCATGATCTTATGACTTCACCTCCTGCATTGTTTTTTATTTTTAAAGACAGGGTCTCTCGACATAGTCCTGGCTGTCCTGGAACTTCCCATGTAGACCTGGCTGGTCTTGAACTGACAGAGATTGGCCTGCCTTTGCCTTCAGAGTGCCAGGATTAAAGGCAGGCACCACCATGCTCTGCCCTTCTGTACTGTTTTTAAGTAGTAAATAACCTCTTTGTTTACTGAGCAACCCAGGGTGTGACCCTTCCAGGTCTTGTACCTATTTCAGACTAACTGGCTAGTTTTGCTTTTGTAATTTCTAAACCCATATAGATTAATTTTAAGATTTAGGATTATGGTTATTATGCTGTGGTCTCTTATAAAAGATTTTTTTAAAATCATCTGTGGAGTTATGGTTATTCTTACACTGTTCACTTAAATTCAAATGTTTGAGGCAAGTATCTTTTTTTGTTTTGTTTTGTTTGTTTTTTCAAGACAGGGTTTCTCTGTGTAGTTTTGGTGCCTGTCCTGGATCTCTCTGTAGTCCAGGCTGGCCTCGAACTCACAGAGATCCGCCTGCGTCTGCCTCCCAAGCGCTGGGATTAAAGGCATGCGCCGCCCGCCCGTACAATTACTTTTAATTCTTGAGTCACTTTTGTAGGTTGTCCATCATATTCACTTGCACTTATTCATAGCATCCCAATCTCTTCATATTTTCATATGCTGGTCGGATCTGGAGTCCTTTCTCCCTTCTAACACTCTGCTGTCAGCAGGGAGCCTGTCTTTTCTAAAGACTTCCTCTCAAAGAAACAACTTTTGACTTTGTGTGTGAGAATAAACCTGGGGCTCACTGATGCAGGTCTATCTGGTTGGTGTGGGACAAGGAGCTGCCCGTCTCTGCCTCCCTCCCCAGTGCTGGGATAGAAGCACATGCTACCATGCCAGGTTTTTCATATGGGTGATGGCGTTCAAATGCAGGTCCTCATGCCTGGAGGGTACTTTACTGAATGAGCTATCTCCTTAGCTCTGTCCAGAAGACAGACTCTTCTTATTTTGTAATGCAGCTATGGTTAAATTTCTCTCTAAGCACATCCTCCTTCACAAATTTCCTGCTCTGATATACTGCATTTTATTATATTGCATTTTAATTATTTTGGGTTCAAATACTTTTCTTACCATGGTCTTGAATTTACAATGGGTTATTAGAAGTAAACTACTTAAGAAATGTCCCATGTTATTGAATTTTATTAATGTTTCCAGCTCAGTATCCCTGTGAGCAGGGCACATTCTAAACTACAATCTCTGTGAGTTCGAGGCCAGCCTGGTCTATAGAGCAAGTTCTAGGACTTCCAGGGCTGTTACACAGAGAAACCTTGTTTCTAAAAACAAAAAATACACAAAAAGGTCACCTGCTGCTTTTATCCTTGCTCAGTGGAAGTGTGCTCCTACCTACCCACCCCCTAGGACAGCCTTCAATAAGCTGCTTTGCTTTGGGGCAGTTTTCTTATGATGCTTGTAGGTATGGCTCCCTATGCATTCATCTGTCTGGCATTTAAAGATCTCCTTGGTTTTTGAGATTATATATAATATATACATATACACACACATACAGATAGCTATGCTTACACGCGAAGACATCTTCCCAGCCCTTAGCCTATACTTGATGCTCTTTCTTGGCTGTAATCACTATTTATTCTCCCTGTTTCAGTCGGAATAATGTTTATCGCCCTATCTTCTAATGACCATACCCCGTTTCTGTCACGTTTCTACTCTGCTCTCGATTCCTCTGACCTCTCCACTGTGTCACCTGTGTTCTAGAGTACAGCAACTGTAGCAGTTCAGACTTCTTGTCTAACGACTCCAAAATCTAGATTACTTGGTACATTCCTATCAAACAAACGACAATCAGGTTTCCACTGATGAGGACTGTGGCCAACAAACAGATCAAAAGCACGCTAATGAGTCACCGGTGAGGAGGAGGGTAAAACCAAAGACACAAAATAACACTATTTCAACGTTATCAAACTGAACGTTGGCAGCCGTCTAACAGTAGGCATGCACAGTGTATTGGCAACAGTGTGAAGAGAATCATCGTGTGCTGCTGTTGCTGGTGTCTGTGATACTGGGGCTGGAGCTTGCCTTACACATACACACTAGGCAAGTGCTCTCCCCAAGCCACATCTGCAGCCCAGTACAACTGCTTGAAATTTAAAATCAGCACAGCCACGTCAGGAGGAAACCGAGCACCATTTAGTAAAGCCTAAAGAAAAAGTGAACGCATTCTCCTGGTGTCTGAAATTCTATCTGAAAACTGTTACTTGTGTGAGAACTGCTGAGGACTGCCTTACCATAAGGAAACCTGTAAAAGGAGTTTCGCTGAAGATTACATATAAAACCTGCACAACTGTGGTGCCTTCCTGCAAGGCTACTCCAGGGAACTATTTCATGAAGAAGAATAATGCTGTTTACAATGGTTTTCAGAATTTCAAAACTGCCCAGTGTTAGGCATTAAACACGGAAGCCCGACAGTGCTGGGCTATCACTCTAGCAGTTTATTCCCAGTTCTTTTACTCATTTTCTGTGTGACTCCCATGCAGAGATGACGGAAGAGGCTGGCTATGCTGCTCCATCACTCTCCTCCTCACAGCCTAGAGACAGGGCCACTCGCTGAGGCCAGGTCTCACGAACTTGCCCAGGCTGGCCCTGCATTCATCTCCCTGCCTCATCCTCATGAGGAGTTGAGGTTACAGCACTATGCCACCAGGCTTACCTGGACCTATTTTAAAAATGTTTTATGTGCTGAAATTAAAAAGAAAAGCAGATCAATCATAATTGTTGAAATCAGGATAACAGTACTCACAAGAAAGCAGGAAGGCAGAGCTGAGAAAGGCACAGTTTAAAAAATAAGAGGGAGAAGCTCAGTGTGTACAGAGAAGCTGGGTGTGTACAGAGCTCGGTGTGTACGGAGAAGCTCGGTGTGTACAGAAAATCTTGGTGTGTAGAGAAGAGGCTCGGTGTGTACAGAGAAGCTGGGTGTGTACAGAGCTCAGTGTGTACGGAGAAGCTCAGTGTGTGCGGAGAAGCTGCATATGTACAGAGAAGCTCGGTGTGTACAGAGAAACTGGGTATGTACAGAGAAGCTTGGTGTGCACAGTGCTCGATGCCCAAGCCTAAGGATGTGCATGGCACTCCCATTCTCTACATTAAAAGCTAAGCACGGCTGTGTGCCCCAGTGCTGGTAAGTCGGAGACAGGAGGATCCCAGGGGTTCACTGACCGCCGGGCTAGCCAGTTGGTGAGCTCCAAGTTCACTGAGAGACCCTGTCTCAAAAGAAACGGAGAACAAGCAAAGATGATGTGTGACCTTTGTATGGGCTTTCATAGGTGCAAGCGTGGGTGTACACGCCTGCCCATAAATACATTCCTTAGAGAAATTATTTTAAGAAAGGAAAAATACGTGGGCAAAAATACAGTAAATGATAATCTCTAGATGGGGAGGAGATAAGATTATTGTTGATTTCACTTCTGTGTTACAGGGTGCTACATCTCCAGTTGTTTGAGCCGATGTTCTCACTGTGTGCTCTCATTGTATGTGTGTTCTGTGTGCTCTCACGGTGTGTTCTCACTGTGGTGTGTTCTACTGTGTTGTGTTCCCACTGTGGTGTGTTCCCACTGTAGTGTGTGCTCTCACTGTGTGTGTTCTCACTGTAGTGTGTGCTCTGTGTGTGTGTTCTCACTGTGTGTGTGTTCTCACTGTGTGTGTGTTCTCACTGTGATGTGTTCTCACTGTGATGTGTTCTCACTGTGTGTGTGTTCTCACTGTGTGTATGTTCTCACTGTGATGTGTTCTCACTGTGGAATGCTCTCACTGTGGTGTGCTCTCACTGTGTGTTCTCCTGTCCTGTCTCCGTGTAGTCCTGTCCAGCCTGGCACTTGGTGGTGACTGATCCTCTTGCCTCTGCCTCCTGAATGCTGGGATTACAAATATGTACCACCTTAACTGGCAAAATTTGCACTGTTTTTAAATACTGAGAAAAAATATGACTACAGGGAAAAAAAAAGAACAGAAGTTGACTATTTAACTTCAGGCTACTGAAGTTGTTCGGAAAATGAACTTAACAACACCCCCAACACACCAAAAAATCTTTCAAAAGCCCTGCCTTTTAAAGCAAGCATGCCACATTGTTAATAATTACATATGCATGCAAAATCTGCAGAAACAAGGGCTTTGGCCAATGCTTTCCACTGCCAGGTGCTCTGGGCTAAAGGCTCCTCAATCAAGTGAGTATAATCTTTATTTTGCCCTGGCTGCCTATAAATCCAGAAAGGAGATGTAAACATGCATACACTAGACTAAACAGCGGCTACAAAGTGGCCACTACTTATGCTCCCACTCACACATACCATCCAAGTCTGTGGGAAAAACGCAGAACTAAGCTAAGGAGCTCAAGTCAAGTTTTCTGAAAATAACCCAGAGCTGACAAGTCAGTAGGAGGGCCTGGATGGTTTCAAGACACAGTTTTTAACCAAGACTTGGACCTCCAACTGTTTTCTTAAACAAAGATTTACATCCCCATCCTTGGCTAAATTACTTATAAATTAATCAAATTAATTACTCCGAGTGGATACGCAGGAGGCTGGACAAGATAGTGCTGATGTCAGCCGATGAAGTCTGCGTTGCTTTAACTAAATATATTGGCTTAGTTTTAAACACATCTACTGTGCACAAATATGGTAAGGGACCCACGTGCTACTAAATAAAGTCTTAGCTCTGTTTCCTGTCCTGGGAACAAACATACAGGAGTTTTAAATATGTAACAGAGTGAAAATGTTAAATTTTTATGACTAATTCTTATTTCATAACAATGATTCACTAATTTTTAAACAATGGTAGTTTTTCAGTCTGCTTACAGATCGACATTGTGGCAGTGGCAGACAATCTTAGGTATTCAAGCATTTACTTAGATACCAGTTTAAAAATAGTTCTGCAGCACATTTTCACAAAGAGGAAAAAAGAAACTAAATCGCCCCTGCATGTCAAACAAGCACTCCTAATGTCCCAAGATACCAAACCCAGAATAAAAGAGTATTGTTTCCTTATTTTTAACTGGGGACTCACTTCATGTCAAATTTATTTATTTATTACAGCTGTTGCCATAAATTACGAAAAAAAATTAGAAAACTTCCAACTTGGATTGAGGCTGAGCATGAGAAGGAAAGTTTTCTTCTAAACAATTAGAAGGTTACAATTTTTTAATTCACAAATTGACTATACTAGGTCACCTCTGAGTAATGGAAATCTCTCTTTAAACATTGTTCTGGCAATGGGCACCAAGCATTAGATCTTATTTCCAAGACTTACCAGCTGGGTTTTGTCATTAACATTTATTAACAATCTAAGATATGGCTTTCACTGTCTAATCCGCACTACACGAATGTTTTCTATGGCCCTCCAGAGGGATTTGATATGACAAATTACTGGCAGAGATTATAGCCTCGTGGCTATTCACCAGAGGCAATGTAAAATTAACATGGTACTAATCCAATTTAAACAAAAAAGTTGCACAAACAATTCTCTGAACAAAAGCAGAGAGACACTTCCAATTTTATATTCAAACACAAAATAAATATGTTTCTAATAAAGAGTTTTAGGGAAAAAAATTAGAATTTTCACACATATGAAATGTGCCAATTTAATGAAGTTATTAATTTTAATCTTCCAAAAACAGTTAGCAGCACAGCATAATTCACTATGAAGACCTCAAGGGCTATTGCTTTTCTTAAATTATTGCATCTCAGTATGGTCTGCAAAACATCAAAGGTTCCCAGTGACCTCAAAAGTTGTTTATAATGTTGTTTCTAAAGCAGAAAGTTTACAGGATAAGGGATAAAATTAGTCTAAAATGAGAAAGTACTAAACACATTGCACTCACTCAGAGACTGCTATTTTTAAATTAGTATTTATTATGTATGTATTTGCTGTGTGTGTGAGACGCATACATGGGAGGAGATATCCACGCCTATGCACTCACATGGGGAAGGCAGGGCAGGGCACTTGCTGTCTTCCTCTGGTGCTCTCTGCCTTATGCGATGAGACAGGGTATCTCGCTCAACCAGCAGAATTCACTGTTTTGGTTAAGGCTTGCTGGCCAGCAAGCCCCCAGGATGGGCTTGTCTACTCCCACCAAAGCTGGGGTTCCTGGTACATACTGCCATGGCCAGCTTTTTATATGGTGCTGAGGATGTAAACTCAGGTCCTCATATGCAGAGCGAGTGTGCTTACCCAGTGTGTCCTCTCCCCAGCCCCGAGACGGTTGCTTTCAGTATAATGGACTAAGTTTTGGAGAAATATTAACTCAACAGTTTTCTTTCCTTAATACATTTACAACAACGCAAGAGAAAGAAACTGAATGTGGGGCTGGGGATTTAGCTCAGTGGTAGAGTGCTTGCCTAGGCCTTGGGTTCGGTCCTCAGCCCGGGGGGTGGGGGGGAGGAAGAAACTGAATGTGAGATCCTCTCTTATTAGAAACAAATAATAAAAATCATTTTGCCAATTTTTTTTTTAAGCCAGAGAGTAAAAATGCCCAGGGAGAAAGAGTAACTAGAAAACAGAGTAAATGGGAAGATCTAGAAGATACCAATGTGAGGATGTAGGGTTAGCAATGAGGAATTTGGGGAGTGGGAAGATTTCATAATCCTTGGCTTTGTTCTTGCTCCTGCTTTAGAGCGTGTTTCCATGCATGCATTCTGTGGAGGCCAGAGGTGGACACCAGTGTCTTCCTCAATCATTCTCTATCTTACTTCTTTGGGACAGAGTCTCTCAAAAGGAACCTGGAGCTTGCCAATTTGGCTAGACTAGCTGGCCAGAGCACTGTGACCCTCATATGAGCTTCTCCAGGGCCGGGGTAACAGGCGCTTGTAGCACTTGGTCCTCTTCAGATGGGTGCTGGTGTTCAGGCTCAGCTCCTCAGGCCCCATCCCCCACCTTTTCCTTTTGAGACAGGATTTCTCAGTCTGGGCTGACCTTGGACTCGCTATAGAGTCAAGGAAAAACCCTGAATTCTTCCCTTACCTCTCTAGTGCCAGGAATGCAGGCAAGGGCCGCCACACTGCTCACATACTCAATATCCTTTTAGACGGAGCTACCTCAACATCCCAGTGTAAAAGGAACCAAGAACCAGGAATTTAGATGTTAAAGCATCACTTATATTTTTAAAAACTCCTTCAGTTAGCTGGGTGGTGGTGGTGGTGGTGGTGGTGGTGGTGGTGGTGGTGGTGGTGGTGCACACCTTTAATCCCAGCACTTGGGAGGCAGGTGGATCTCGGAGTTCGGGGCCAGCCTGGTCTACAGAAAGAGTTCCAGGATAGCCAAGGTTACAAAACAAAAACAAAACAAAAAACTACTTCAGCCTGATGTGCTGGCTTCTGCCCATAATTCCAATTACTTGGGAAGCTGAGGCAGGAGCATTGTAAATTCAAGACCAGCCTGGGGCAATGTAGGGAGAGGCCCTTTCAGAAGTAGTGGTTACTTTAACTACTTCTCTCATCACCCTCCTTTCCCGTGTCCCACAAAGTCTCCTCCCCACACTTCTAAGTGAGGACCGGCATCATGACTTTCTGAAGCCTAACTGCTTCTTCCTCAACCAGATGTGCCAACTCAGCACTTCTGCTCCAGTGCTTTCGTGGGAAACGCTTGTCATCTACGCACTGAACTGTAACAGGAAAGAGCCTGGACTTCAGTTTTCCATGTAGTGTCTCTGTGAGCATCCAGGACAACACTAACTCTCATTTCTTCATCTGTAAAATGGGAATATGATCTGCTATCCAGGGAGTTCATAATTGAAAATGAGAACAATCTGAGATTTAGTTAGCACAGGGCAGTACTAAACCCTCAGAAAACCCCACCATACCATCATCAGATCGCTCCCTTGCCAAGGACCCCCTCGCTTGAGTTCAGTCTGATTCCAAAAAGATGTATATTTCTGGCTGCTTGCATATTTCTAAATCAAAAAACTAAAATGCCCACTCATGTTTGCAAATCTTATGTCCTTCCTCTGCTCCAATTAACAAAGAGTCATGTTGTGAAACCCTGGCTGGCCTGGAACTCACTGTGTAATCCAGACCAGCCTTACATTCAGCAGTCCTCCAGCCTCAACCCCCAGAATGCTGGGATTACAGGTATGCACTGTATAGTTGGCTCCAATTAGCTTCTTGAATTGTATTTCCCAAATTGGAAAACCTTTCCAGAATCTATGGCTGAGCATCATCTTCCACAGAATCTTCTTGTTACATCTCTATCACTACAATTGAAGGTCCAAGCTTTGTTACTGGAAATGCCCTTTAAAATGGGCCCTCCTCTCCTTTTTAAAAAGCTCTCTCACTTCTTTGCAATAACCACTATCGTCACTATAGCAACTACTACTTTGCTATGTCACAACCAGTTTTACTATTAATATCCTAATGACTCTTCTCCAGGTCCATCGGAAACCCTGCCCTTCTGACGCTAGACACCATCCCTAAGGCATAACAGGTAATTTTCTCTTCTGCATGGTGCACAGGCAACAGTTACAACTGTTTCTTCCTGATTACCGAGTTCTCAGCTCCCTGAGGGCGAGGCCCATGTCTTACCTATGTATATACACTGAACATAGTGTCTTGAGTTTAGGAGGATCTTATTACTGTGCAACATGCCCATGCTAGTCCCACCAGCATTAAAATAATACACTGCTAATTTGAAAATGCAAAATGTATAAGGCCCGAAAATCCAAAACTTTTTACGATAAAGCATGCATGATGGGACTACCGTGGTCAGGAGACAGGCATACTTAAAAACACTGTAAAAAGAAAAAAATACCTTCTGGCTATATAATTAATGTACAACTGAAACACAAGTAGATTTTATGTTTATGTTTGAGCATAACATTCAAGATATCTCATTACACATATACAAATATTATAAAATATGAAAAAATATTGAAATCCAAACTATTTCTGGTCCAAACAATTTCAAATAAAGGATACACAACTTGAGTATATCCACTCTGTGTACTATCTAGTACTTTGATATCTACCTGTAGTGCATACAATCTGAACACAGCTATAAGCTACACTGGCATACATGGTCTATTACTTTTAATTCCCATATAGTCTGGTAGTACTCTAAAAAGATCTGAAGCATTAGCATAATACCACAAAGATATTGAATAGTATTTGATATAATGTTATGGAAATGTACTAAAAAATATATATAAATCTGAAAGACATTATATAACAATTTCATTCAGAAATGAAGCTGATTTTTTTAAGTTAAGAGTAAATTAACCATTCATGATCTTTTAATAGGTCCAATAAATTATATTCAAAATAAGTCTCATTCATATTCTCTTGGATCTTAATAATTTGAAAAAACTATGGCCCACTTTAAGATAAATTTCTCATGAAAATAACTTTCTTGTCCAGGAAAGGAAAATGTCAACAAGGATTTTCAGCAAAGTATCAAGTCTTTTACACCTACAATGATGAAAACTCCCTGTGACAACTTTCATGGTTGAGTAATTGTGTCTTCCTATGAAAATCATTTTAAAATATGCTCTGAAATGTTAAATGGTAAATTTAGTTTCTCCCCAAAATTGTCCCCTTCAGTGAAGTCCTAATAAAAAATGAGTTCTAAGGGAAGAAGCGGTTGTTTAAAAGTGTAATTAAGTTGATTATTTCCAACAAGGTAGCTGACAACTAAAAATAAAAAATATCCAAGTTTCAGCTTTTAATTATGAAGAGGATTCTGCATGTAACATATTAACAAGCAAACCCGAACAGCCCTGCTCTTAGACCACAGCACCAGAGATCCCAGTGCGGACTTCGAACACAGGCCATGTCACACAGGAAACTTCCCAAGCAGCAAGGGGAAGACAGAGTCCGCTCCCAACCACATACCTGCTTGAGTCTGGCAAGTTCTTTCAAAGCTCGTCCCCACTGCTGCTTGTAGTGCAGTTTAGACTTGGTTGCAGATTCCAACTTTCTTTCAAGTTCAACCTAACAGTGATTAAAATCATATCAAGTGAAACACTATACCACTGTGTGCAATCACTGAAAGATAATATATACAAAGAGTCGGGCTTAAGAAAAGAGTTTATACAGCGTGACATATGACACAGTCTAAAGCTGTTACATAATTTACTATAAATATTATGGCACATGAACATTTTCTTGTTTAAAATATAGTATTATTTTTATTGCCTTGCAGGCTAGACTAAAAAGAACTGAATTAGTCTTAACCTCCAGACAGTTACTATAAATGTATTTAAATGTGTATATTAAACAGAGTGAAAAATACATTCATTTTTTTTAACAAAAGACAGCTCTAACTGTTAACATTCCGCTTCAGCTGGCACTCTAATCAATCTCAGTAGGCTGATTTTCCTTATGAAGGCCTATGATTAGGTGGGATTCTGTCTTGTAATAAGGAGAGCTGGGGAGATACTTTCCTAACTTTTGGCAAAACCACAGAACACTGGAAACAGTGCAGTGTTTTATCAGAAAGCAAATTACTAAGAGATGCAAAGTCAAAAATGTAAAAATATTTTAAGAATGTTAAAATAAACCCAAGAGGAAGAAAAATAATGTTCCTTAATAACACACATCTCACTTTTATTTTCTATCTTTCCTGAAATATATAAAGAAAAACACTAAAGTGATTCAATTAAAAATCTGGTTATTTGTGCTTGCAGCAGGCAATCTGTTGTGCATGAACTAAAGCCAACTTGGCTATGTTCTGGAATGTACTCACTCAGTGCTTAAAACCATGTACCAAACAAATTCATGCAGCCAGCAGACAGTTTTACTATTAAGTGATAATGTAATAATCTGCTTGAATTACAGGAAAACACTGTTACTCTGAACTAGCTCATTTTTTTTTAAACTCAAGTTTAGTTTTTCCCATACATATAACTCCTAATGTTTTAGGAGAAAAACAAAAATGAAGACACTATAAAAAATTCTAATGTTAGAAAATTCAGAGCAAAGTAAAATGACAGGAAAAGCAGACTGCCAAGTCCCTGTCACAAAAGACCAGAACATTCTCTGCAGTTATATATGACTCCTTGGAGTGGAGGTCTCTCTGCTTTACAAATCCCTAGTGCTTGGATTCAGATGTGTTGACATTTCCCAACTAGACTCAAGCATCTTGAGCTGAATGATATTGCCGAGATTACTGAAGATAATCCCTCCACTTATGCCCAGTGATTCATATACTTCACTTGGTAATTTAACAACAAGCCGTACCTCAGAGGAGTAGAGACAGTCTTTGAGAGCATGCATATGGGTCCTGGACAAGGTCTGCATCCTGGACCAGACCAAGGATGAGGCCTAATGGACCTGCTCCAACAGTAAAAACTAGGCAGTTCTACCAGTTTTGCATAAATACAAAAATAATTCATACTTTTATAGTTATATACACTAATTTAAAACACATGTGTCACTCTGCATATAATATTTTTATTCCTAAAAACTTACTGGAAAATCTGAGGCACAAATTCATTCCTATCAAAAATCCCTAACTTTTTTTTTTTTTTTT
>CABHPR010156778.1:5259-19631 GCA_902168415.1 Peromyscus melanophrys
GGTGGTGGTGGTGGTGGTGGTGGTGGTGGTGGTGGTGGTGGTGGTGGGTGTGTGTGTTATGTGTGTACCCCCTGGAACACAGTATTGGGAATCAGATCTGGCGCCTCACACATGCTGAGCACATGCTCCATTGCTGAGCCACACCCCTAGCCCCGGATGAAATCTTTAGAATCTAGGGTTGTTTATGTTTGGCAAAACATTCCTGGCCAATTACCAGAGAAAGAAATCACAGCAACCTCTTGTTCTAAACAGTTATGGCTGAAAGAAAAGGGAACCAACCCGAAAAGAAAGGGGAATTAAGTCATGTGCTTCAGATTCTCACCCATCCTGGAAGAGGGTCTCAAAGGACCTCAGAGTGTCATCGCATTGGATTTAGGGTAGATTAAATCCAGTCACTAGAAGCCTTACCATGGGAGTTGGTGATCTTGTGAAGATGGAGGAGACTTGTGTGAAATGTCACACAAGAAGTGACAGTGGTTGCCAGGAGTTCGTAGAGGCAGAAAGGACCTCTCCCTAGAGCCTGTGGAGGGAGAACACAGTGTCACCGACAGCTGGCTCAGATGTCTCACCTGAAACCTGGGCTGGAACAAACCCTTTAAAAAGGCATTAACTGTGTCATGGCGGCCATAGAAAACACGCAGAGGGAGTTGAATTCCCACTCAAATACCAAGGTGGGCTTAAGGAAGAGACAGAGACAAAGGCCATTAATCCCACAGGCCCATGCAGGACCCCCCCTAATGCCTGCCTCGCTCCCTGGGACTGGCCAAGAAATCGTGGAGTCATGACTTAAACACTTCCAAGACAGGAAACCCACCCACCCACATTCCTTTGCACAACTTTTCTTTATAATACACCCCAAGTCTGTCCTTAGAGCTCCCACCCGGCAACTGCTGTTCCTCTTGATGTACACATCAAATCTGAGGCAAGAAGAAACTGTCCTGTGTTCTCTCTCCAGCCTTCATCCCTTCCTTTCAGCCTCACCTCTCGGTTTCCTTCCCATGAGCTCCTCCCTTTTGAACATGTCCATTTCTTTCCTTTCCTTTTCCCACTTTTCCTGAGTATGTATATGCATGCATGTGTGTGAGCACACATGCTTGTGTATGTGTGCGCATGTATAGGTACGTGCTTTTGGAGTATTTCAGGAATCATCCTCCAATGCTCTCCCACCTTATGTAGTGAGGTAAGGTCTTGTGGTCAAACCCAAAGCCTGCTGATATAGCTATTCTCCTAGCTAGCTAGCTCTGGGAATCTCCACCTCCTGAGGCTGGAATTGTGGGGTGACCACTGTGGTCACCAGGAATGAAGTTCTGGTGGTCCAAACTCCAATCCCCAGACTTGCTTGGTAAGTGCTTAATACCTGGGCCGTCTCCCCTGCCCACATTCCCTCCAGGCATGGCTTGATCTCCACGGGGGCTGGAGCCATTGCTGTTCCACTTCTAGACAGTGAGCTGAGGATGCTTCCCCTGCGGCTCACCATGGCCTGCTGTGTGTATGGGCAGGTGCCCTGAGGGTTTTGCATTAGTAACTTCCTTTGTTGCTGTGACCAAACACTGGAACCAAAGTGACGTAAAGAAGGCAAGGTTAATTTTGGCTCACAGCTCAAGGGTACTGTCCTCGAACATGGTGACAGGGGCTTGAGACAACTGCTCACATTGCATCTGCAGTCAGAAACAAGGTGTCGAGTCTTACGCTCAGTTCTCTTTCTCCTTTCTATTTAGTTCCTAACCGCAGCCCAAGGAATGATGCCACTGTTGTTTAGGGTAGACCTTTCCACCTCAGTTAACCTCATCTAGAAGACACTTCACAGATGGGCACAGAGTTTGTCTTCTAGGTGACTCTGGATCCCACCAAGCTGATAATCAAGATTAACCATCACAGAGGCCTCTTCTGGCCTCTCCACCCTGTTCAAAGGTCAGCTAGCATTTAGAGAGAAGGCAACCTGGCACAGAATTCCCCTGGATAGGCAGAGAGAATGAAAGACCAGGGATCTAGGGCTCCACAACAACTTGGGACTAGAGAAGTATTATCTTATGTTCATCAAAGGAGGAGAGAGACCCCCCAATTCCCCAGAAAGGGTTAAACCCAACCAATATAATCTGTAATGTCAAGCCAAGTATGGCACATGCCTTTAATCTCAGCACTTATGAGGCAGAGGCAGAATTCTCTATGAATTCAAGGGCATCCTGGTCTATATAGTGAGTTCCAGGTTACCCAAGGCTACATAGCAAGACCCTGTCTCAAAAATAAAATCTGTAATGGCCATCTTTGGGTGGGTAGGGGGTGAGGACATGATGTGAAAATCATTAACTAGGCTTTAAGACAATCTTAACATTTGTTCTCAGGGCAATAGTTACCATGAGCATTTGTGCCAGGTGTCGTACCAAGCAGGTCTCGTGAAATCGCCCATCTCTAAAAGTTGGTATGATTAGCCCCATCTTACAGCAGAGGAAACAGGCTCAGGGAAGTAAAGTGAGTTTTCCAAAGCCACACATGGAACAGAGATTGGAGTATGATTTGAACAGGTTTGTCTGACCCTGAAAGTCAAGTTCTTGACAGCAGACTGCAGTGTAGGCCAACCTGTCAGCCCAGAACAAAGATGCAGAAAACCAGAGTGTCACACACCTTGAGAGAAGACGGCTCTCAAGGCTCCCTTTGCCTCAGGTACCAGTGCATCTCCCCACAGCTAGGTCCCAGCCATGAACTTCTGCATCTCCTTTCAGGCCAACATTCAACCTTCTTACCCTGACTTAACTAAGTCAGCCCAGCAAACAAAGGCCTGGCCTCCAAGCTGTCCAAGCCTTTCCTGGTTGTGATGTGTTCCGTCTGTGATCCGATCTCCTTACCTGTATTCCCTACACCCCATCCTGATCCAGTTGTCCACAGAGGAAGCCCCTGTGGCCAGCACTAGGTCCTTCCTCATGCTTGCAGAGTGAACGTTTACCATCACCCTAGTCCCTGGAACAAAGATGTGCTTGGTTCTTTTTATCCCCAAGCCTGGGTATCCCTTACTCCTGTACTTCAGAAGTATTTTTTCTTCTCATGTCCCTGCTCAAATGCTTCAAGTCCACTGTTTAAAAAAAAAAAGAGTGTGTGGTGGAGGGTGTGGGAGCTAGGAGAGGAATTGGGGGTGAGAAATGGGAGTGGATTTGATGAAAACATCATGAAATTTTCAAACAATAAAAAATTAATTAAACATAGGTTTCAAA
This sequence comes from Peromyscus melanophrys, assembly GCA_902168415.1. Classification (NCBI taxonomy): domain Eukaryota; kingdom Metazoa; phylum Chordata; class Mammalia; order Rodentia; family Cricetidae; genus Peromyscus; species Peromyscus melanophrys. Next base: position 8,466 of record CABHPR010156778.1, read on the forward strand.
TCATTTATGCAGTTTGGAATCTTTTCAAATAGGTGCTTGGATAGAGTCCACCTCCTCACAGATAGACTCCCCTCACCCTACATGTGTCCTTGCCAATGGCTACCAATGGTCACCTGGCTTTCCTCCGCGGTGAGTTCTTGAGTGGGTCTTCTGTTTACTCACGGCGTGTCCTTTGGAGACTCATATAGCTCTCTGCTGTCTTGTTTTGTGGCTTTGTGCAGGCTGGATTAGAGGAGCATGGAGGGTCTTCTTGGCTGAGCTCTTCTGTCTCCGCTTGCCTGCTGTTTGTGATGGCTGTCTTTACCACTGGCTCCCGTACAAGTTTCTCGGTGGAGTATAAACGAAGCAGCAGGGGGGGCCTGGGATGAGCTTTACTGGATTCTGTTGACCCATTTCAACAGTGCTGGGGTTCTGGTTCTGGTCTCCATTGCTGCATCCACTTGCCAGGTCGACTCTAGCTCTGACTCCCTCAGGTGCCTGTCCCGGGGACTCAGCAGAGAGACAAAGACAGAGCCACACAGCTCTCATTAATCCACGTGGAAATAAAAAAAAAAGATTCGGATGCCCAGACACGGGGACCCCTGGGAAAATGACAGAAATAAGTGTCGTTTATGTGCATCTGGTTTTCCGGGGGTGGGGGTGGGATGGAGATAAAGCTTTAAGTCTTTAATAAGGCTAGAAATTAACTTGGGATTAGCAGCGAGATGAAGCATCTCCAAGAAGCTGCACAAGGACACACCTGCTTAGGGCTTTTTGGCCTGGTTTCCAGAACATTCTCTAAACCATTACTATTTATCTCCAGCTTTTCCCAGGTTGAAAAATTAGTCATTGCCCATTGGTTTCAGGTACACAACCTGCTCTGCAGATGGGCTCCGCTTGCTTCCAGGGGTACTGCTTCCAAAGCTGCCATTCTGCAATATTTCCAGTTTCTGCAGTTTCACAGGAGGCTGGAGATCTGGCCTTGGCCTGTGAAGTGTGGAGGAAGAAGCTCCCCACCAAAGGTGAGCAAGGACCCATGCCCTGGGCTGGGAGAGGTGAGAGTGGGGGTCAATGGGTGAACATTTTGTCTTGATTTCTCAAAGTTTCTGGAGGCTGGAAGTTCAAGATCAGGGTCCAAGCAAGGTAGGTTTCATTCTGAGACCTCTTGCCTTGTAGATGGCTGTTTTTTCATGGGGGCGGTGGGGGGCAGAGACACACAGACACAGAGACAGAGACACATAGACAGAGGGACAGAGAGCACGCGCGGGAGGCTGAACTTACATCTCTTCTCCCAAGGGTGCTCAGGAGATGGCTGCACCAGGACAGTCCTCTGTGGCCTCATTTTAACCTGAACTACTTCCTTTCTCCAAGTACAGCCACACTCGGGGTCCTGGCGTCTCCATGCTGAGTAATTACACATTCGGTCTACAACAGGCAGTGAGTCAGAGCAAGGGCTTGAAAGCAAGTTTATGGGCATCCTATGACGAAAACCAAGTATTTCTGCCTGAGTGCCTGGCTGGTAAGACTTAGTCACTGTTAGACGTGGTGGTACATGTCTGTAAGCCCAGTGCTTGGGCAACTGAGGCAGGAGGGTTTAGGGCCAGCCTGGATTACACAGCAAGACCTTGTCTCCAAACAAAACAGAAAGCAACAGCCTCCAAATCTGGCACCTGAAGCAACACATAAATATCCTATCATAGATTGCTTATTATTTTTATATTTAGCATGATTTTCCTTTTATAACAGAGAAAACACTAAAAATATAGACTCACTAGCATCTATCAAGAGTAGGTTAAAAAATGGTAAACATGGGCCAGCGAGATGGCTCAGCAGGTGTCCCCAAGCCTGAGGACCTGAGTTCTCTCTCTAGGACCCACGTGGTGGAAGGAGGGAACTGACCCCTGCAGGTTGTCCCTGATCTCCACATGCGCACTGTGGTGTGTGTGTTAAAACAGAGCAAATAAAGAACAACAAACGAAAAAGCACATGGGACCGCTGGGGGAGGGAGAGTCAGCCTTCCCCTTCCTGGCTGTCTGCCGCAAAGCGCTCTGCCTTGAGACCATATGTACACCACCGACAAACGTTACCTCCAGCAGGTTCTGTTACACACATAGGTCTATGTATGTAACAGAAACGATCGATGAAAAAGAGGCCGTCAATTTGAGACGGGAGACATGGTTGGGGTTTGAGGGACTGGTGGAGGGAAAGGACAGAGTGATACAATTTATTTCAATTAAAAACATTTTTTTTTTTTAAAAAAAAAAGCATGATACTATCTAATTAAAAAAAAAATCACCGTTACTCTTTGCTGGTGGATATAGAATTGCCCCGAGCTTTTGTGCTTGAACTTTTGTTTCAGTCTTGAGGCAGGGTCTCATTGTAGAGCTCAGGCTGTCCTTAAGCTCGATCCTCCTGCCTCAGCCCCTTGACTCCTGGGATTACAGGCATGAACCATCAAGCCTGGCTTCTTCAGACCTTTCTGGAGAGTTGTATATTTGGTAATATGCTTTAAGAGCCTTAAAATGTGCTCCTGTTTTGCTGAGCTATCCTGCAGGGTTTACTCAGGGAACTTTGTGAAAGAGGAGATGGAAAGAGCCGGAGGGGCTGGAGGACACCAAGGAAACAAGGCCTTCCAAACACAGTTTTTAGACATGTCCTGAAACAGCTGCTGTCAGCTGTCCCCGCCATTTTCTTCTTGTGTAGTTCTTTTACCATTTCAGGTCCTTTGCATAAACACTTCATAATCAGCTTATCCGTTTTTTGCAAAACTTCCTGCTAGAATTATGGCTGAGATGGTACTCAACCTACAAACCAATGTGAGGAAAGCTGAAATCTCAACATTCTGTTTCCCAATGCATGGGCATGATATATCTTCTCGTTCATTGAAGACATATTTAATTAAACTGAATGATAATTTGTAATTTTGAGGTAGGTAAACTTGATCTAAATAATTCGTCATTAAGACTCTTCCCAGGTAATTCTAGGTTGTGGCAAGTTAACATTTAAAATCAACTGTCATACCAGACCCAAACTAAATCTTCCAGTACCTGGATACCTGTTGCTTATAGTAACACATGTCTTTGCCAACTCCCTATTTATTAAAAAAATTCCTAAAATGTTAACATTTTTATCCTGAGATTAAGAATAATCTTTCCCTTTACAATCTGGGAAGCAAAACTGTTTATGAAATGTGCCACTTGAGTTGAGGGGAAAAAATAAAAACTCCCAGGATCCCTCAATAACTCTGACTCTTGCTATCTGCCTCTTACTACCGAGTTCCCATGCAAATGCCAACCTCATCCACCTCTGCGGTCTTGGAGTTGATTCGTGGTGTGTAAGGGCATTTCAGCTCCATCTTCCTCCTGGGCTGAAGTGGACTCCCACCTGCCACGGTAGGGGATTCCGGTTGCATGAGGAGCCTCTTTTCTTAGCGTGTTCTTCTAATCAGCTTGGGAAATCCGATAAAGGTCTCATCTTGCTCAACCCCAAAGTAACCTGCCCTGGGAAACTAACTCATCCCAACTGCCTATCAGCCGGGAAGCAGCCCAGGCTGGATGCTGGATGCTGGATGCTTTGACATCGCTTCTGCCCTCGCCTGCCCTGGAGTAGAAGCGGGGGTGTCTTCACGGCCATTTTCCCCACCCTTGGCAAACAAGCCAAGCCACATGCTGTGCCAGGCTCTGTGTGGTGGAGTGCGTCCACATACACTCAAGTTTCTTTTGGGTATTCAGAACTGAAAGAGGCCTGGCTGGGTCAGAAGTTGGACATGCACCGAAGTGGGAGAGGTAGAAGGTTTGTGAGTGCCCTGCATGAAATAAGACATTCCAAAGCCATGTAGGAGGACACACCACGCTCAGTGTGGGATCCCGACCATGACTTCATGACCAGATGACCCACCAACTGTTCAAGAGCAGAGAACACTGAGGCCCTTCAGAGTGGACAGCTGGCAGAGTGTCCTTGGAGACAGTCTCCATCATACAGTGTGATAGGCTGTGCCAGTCAGGATAGCCAGGCTTAAGACAGTGATGGCATGAAGAGGTCTGTGACTCCAAAGGAATCAGAGTAACACTGTCAAAATCACGGTGTCCAGGCACAGTTTTGCCAATACTCAGCACAGAGGGCCTTTCTGGTCACTCACGACATCACGTTTGATGAGCACTATGGTACAAACACTCTTCCAAATATTTCCTCTACAGCCATGCAGTCACCAATCACAGCAGCCCTGTGTGGTGCAGAAACTGGCCAGCAGTGTGCAGATGGAAAGATGCAGGTGTAGAACCGGAAGGCAGTGGCTGTAGTGCCTGGGCCTTGACATTGACTTGAGTATATGACGTGGTTAGGCATATTATCCCTACCTCTCACACAAAGGTCGTCCAGTCAGATATCCTCCGAGGCACCATGATACAAAGAGAGGGAACTGTCAGGTGGAAGGGAACTTGGTGGAAGACAGACTGTGGCTATTGACAAAGTGGGATCTCTAAAGCAAAGGCCACAGGATGTGGCCACAGGATGTGGGCTCGTGGAGACAAGCTCTCCATAGAGGACACTGCAGAGACAGGGTGGTGGGGTGGTGGTAAGGCAGAGCTGAGACAGGACGGCGAGAGATGGGGCTGGGGAGACAAGAAGTCCAAGGGTCTCAAGGCCATCCCAGACCGGCAGTCAACAGAATGGGAATGGCTGGCCCTGAAAGAGTTGATGAATGGGGTCAGTTGGGAAGTCGTGGTTCGAATTGCGGGACATCCCATGCCAAGTCCAGCTCTGTTACTTCTAAGGAAGGGAGGGGAGGAGGAGGAAAGAGGTAAAAGAAAGTCAAAGGCCCAACTGGGGAGTGGTTGTGAAATACTCTCAATGTCTTAGTTAAAAGTTCTGGCTTTTTGTGGTGAACGTGGAGGAATTAGTGGTTTAATCAGAGGAATGAGGAGTGGAACATAATCACCTCTGTGTTTCTGCATCCCATAGATGGTATCGATTAGTTCATGGCATAAATGACAGATGCAAGTGACATGAAAAGAGAGACGGTATATATAAATGATTGACAGGCAAGAACAGTATAGAAGATGTCTAGATAGACCAGACAATAAAGATAGGAAGACAGACCAGACACATGCAGTATATACAATTGTCTTGGTTTCTTTTTTCTGTTCCCAGGCTTAGATACCCTGACAAAAGCAACTTAAGGGAGAAAGGGCTTATTTTAGCTCACAGGTATTGTCCATCACAGTGGGAAGTCACAGTGGGAAGGGACTTGAGGCAGTGGTCACACCCACAACTAAAAACAGACAGCAGTGAACACATTCACACTCAGCTTGCTTTCTTTATATTATATAGCCCAGGTTCCCTGCCCAGGAAATGGTCCTGAGTTAAAAATGGGTCTTACCAGATCAATTTACATAATCAAGACAGTCCCTTCTTCTCAGAGGCTGATCCTAATCTGGATAATTTCCCACAGGTTGTCCAGAAGCCTGTTTGCCTGGTGAGTCTAGATTCTGTCACACTGACAATTCATACTGAGCATCACATATAGCAGGAAGAAGATACAGATCAAAAAATAGCTCAATCGGCAGATGTAGATAATAAAAAGGTGATAGTGACTGATGAGGCTAGACTATAGATCAATAGGTTGATAGACAACTCAAGGTGAAGATGCTGGTAGAGAGTGATGGAGAAGGACTGGAGACCAGGAAAAGGATGGGAGTCTAATGTTTCCCAGTGTTCTACAGATAGCTTAGGTCGGCTGGTCCTTGCTGACTGACCCCACACAGACTGGTGACCAGAGGATGGAGGAAAGTCATCTCCTTACACCTTCCCCAGACTCAATCTGAGGTCACAACCCTGCCCTATTGCTCATGTCCCCTCCTGAAAACAAAAGGGCTTTCTTTCCTGGTCTTCTTTACTTTGGCCTCGGTTTCCCCCTCATCGTGACTGCCTGCTAGATGGCTAGGAGGAGGAGACAAATCCCACTGGTAATGCCACCTTGTCCACAATGGCAGTGGTTGGAAAAGCAAGGCTCCTGCTTTGAAGTCCAAGCCACCAGGGAGAGAGACGATCAAGGTTAATGTTGGGGACTTGGGCACAGGGCACCTGCAGCCTTTGCCCCATCTCCTCCTGCTCCCATTGTTCCTTCCCACAGACCAGCTGCCCGCAGGCTCCTGGCAAGGATGAAATGGGTAATGCAGGCACCATTCGGGGGAGATTAATGCCTGAACAGAGCCACATCTGGAACAACTGCTTCCTTCAGAGGTGCAGCATGTCCCACAGATGACTTAGAAAAGAGGTGAAGGTTGTAACAGGTTTTACACTGCCCCTCAAATCTGCTTGGATCCTTCCTTCTTGCCCTTCATTACCCTCTGACTGTCCATTTTACCCCCATTTCCTTAACCTGGAATCTTCCTTTCATGTCAAGAGTCCTGGGCAGCAAATTCCTGTATTGCTACTGTAAGTCATATATCTGTGTGCTGATTGCGTTAGTACCCTTCTCTGCACAACTTCCCCACCTGACAGTTCAAAGTCACTGTCATTCACACTGCAATCAGCTGTTAAACCCTCCTGTGTGCTCATTTGAATATGAATGTGCTGTTCAATAACATGTGAGATTGCCATGTTTACAAATATACTCCAGGTATTTAGAAATTTAGATGATCTGGAACACACTGTGGAAGCTGCATTGGAGGCCGCTTTAAATGACTTAAGCCTATTTATCAGTCACTCAGTGATTCTTTACACACACTTCTGTTTTCCTGTCTATCCTCCATCAAAACTAAAATATGCTCTTTGGGGGGATTTTGTTTTTTTCCACTGTATTAAACCAATAATCTTCAAGACAGGTCTTAATTAGCAGTTGCCTCATCATGGGTCCATTTTTTTCTAATCCCTGCAGATTTAATTCCTGCCTCTTTTTGAGATAGATGTAGTAAATAGGGAAAAGAGAAAAAAAATGCTTTCTGCAGTTTCCGTGCTAAATCCTAACTTCTAACCAATGATTTATACAGAGCATGAAGGAAGCAAAGGGATTTTTGAATGAAGATAAGACCTAAGATATATCTGGCCGTAAACTCCCAGGAGAGCAATGCGCACTTCAGATGGCCTCTGTCATCACAGTTGGCTTTAATTGTCACTGTGACACAGCCTGGAGTCATCTGTGAAGGGAGTCTGACTGAGGGATTTCCAGGATCAGTTTGGCCTGTGGGCATTTCTGTGGTGGATTATCTTGGTTGTTAATTGATGGAGGAGGGCCCAGGCCACTGTAGGAGACACCATTCCCTGAGTAGGCTATGTAAAAAGACTAGCTAAGCATGAGCCTGAGAGGGAACCAGCAACCAGTATTCCTCCATGATGCCTGCTCATGTTTTTAATTGAGTTTCTAAACTGACTTCCTTCATTGATGGACTGTGACCTGAAGTGTCATCCAAATATATCCTCTCTCCCTTAAGTTGCTTTGGATCAGGGTGTTTTATGTCTTTTTTGTTTTGTTTCTGGAGCTGAGGAGTAAACCCAGGGCCTTGCACTTGCTTGGCAAACCCTCTACTACTGAACTAAACCTCCAACCCCAGGGCCTAGGATGCTATCAGTCTGTTTCCAGAGTTCTGGTAATGGGGCTGCTGGTCTGGGTACCACATTGGACCACAAGGTTCTAGGTGCCAGGGGTATCTGGCTGTGGTGGTTTGAATGAGAATAGCCCCTATTGGCTCACATATTTGAATGCTTGGTTCCCAGTTGGTAGGAATGTTTGGGAAGGATTAGGAGGTGTGGCTTTGATGGAGGAGGTGTGTCATTGGGGGTGGTCTTTGAGGTTTCAAAAGTCCATACCATTCCCAGTTAACTCTCCCCACATCCCTCCCGAATGTGGGCTTTGGAGAGCAATGGTGGATGTTCTTCAGTGCTAGGGCAGAGACTTCCCCTCCGGCAACGCTTTTCTCCTTTTCCCTGCCAGACACAATCTTGATTTTGCCCTGCTCTGCTCACCTAGGTATTTCCGAGAAGGGTGGGACCCTGGGATGTGGGTCACTAGAGTCCTAGTCCTTCCACTTTGTTCCATGTTCCTTGCCAATAAATGGTTCCAGCATAGTTGATGGATGGGTCCTCGACAGGTCAGTTCTGTAGCCAATGGGACAGGAAGGCGTTTTCTGGGGGGCTTTGAGGAAGATTTCCTTGTGCATGAAGAGAGACACAGGGGAGTGGGAGAAAAAGAGGAGGTGGCTCAGTGGGTAAAGTGCTTGTCCTACCAGCACGAAGACCTGAGTTCATTGCCCAGCACCCACACAGAGTCAGGCTTGGTCCTGAATTTCAATGGGGTACATGCCATGAGGGCTTTTGCGCTGAAGGATGACCACATCCTGGTTATATGAAGAAGTCAAGACACCACCAGACTGCAATGCTGATTTCCTCTACTGCAAACAGTGCTCTGTGACAAATAAATAAATAAATAAATAAATAAATAAATAAATAAATAAATAAAAATCCAAGCAAATAAATAAATAAAAAGGAAAAAAATCCAAGCTAACAAGAAAAAAAAAAGAGTCAGGCATGGGGGACGTGTTCTTGTAATCCTAGAGACAAGAGGATCCCTGGGGCTCCCTGGCTAGCCAGCCTAACCAAATTGGTGAGTCCCAGATCAGGGAGAGACCTAATCTCACAAACCAAGTGGAGATGGAAGTGGTAATATTCATCTTTAATCCCAACACTCAAGAAGCAGAGGCAGGTATTGGACCCTGTGAGTTTGAGGACAGCCTGGTCTACACAGCAAATTCCAGGCTAGCCAGGGCTACAAAGTGAGAGCCTGTCTTAAAACAAGAACCAAATGAACTGCAGAGCCAGAGGTTGATCTCTGACCTCCACATGTACCCACACACAGATGAGCATGCATTGTGGTGGGTGGGGGTAGGTGTCTGTCTGCCTACAATAATATCGTGTGTGTGGATGCCACACAAGAGTGGAAACTGCCATCCTGACAGCAATCACAGGATTAACGTGGCTCTGGTGAACAGAGACACAGAAACAAGAGTGGCAAAGCCAAAGACCAACCACCCTACCTTCTTATCTCTTCACGTAGAAAGTGCCTCGTGGGTTAAATGCATTGAGTGGGGATTGCAGATAAACGATCTTAACACACAGCATCCTTTACAGATGTTCTGAGATTCACTGACTTGCATTTACGTGTATGACTCAAGTGTGTGTCTCGAGGACTCTCTAGGCAGTGTGCAGTTGTTTTTGTTGTTGCTTTTTTACTCTTTTGCTTTTTGGGGTGCCCACCACCCAAATTAATCACATGGAGTCTTAGCTTGCCAGCTTATTTCTAGCCAGCTTTTCTTTTCTTTTTCTTTTCTCTCTTCCTTCCTTCCTTCCTTCCTTCCTTCCTTCCTTCCTTCCTTCCTTTCTTTCTTTTTATTTTTTGAGACACGGTTTCTCTGTGTAGTTTTGCACCCTTCCTGTTTGGCCAGTGGCTCAGGCTAATTACTGACTAGCTCTTACATTTAAATTAACCCATAATTCTTATCTATGTTTAGCCATGTGGCTTGGTACCTTTTCTCAGTGAGGCATTCTCATCTTGCTTCCTCTCTGTCTGGTGGCGACTCCTGACTCCACCCTCCTCCCCACTATTCTCAGTTTGGCTTTCTCACCTAACTTCCTGCCCAGCTACTGGCCAATCAGTGTTTTATTAAACCAATTCAAATGACAAATCTTTACAGTGTACAAGATGATTATTCCACAGCAGTTTTTATTGTTTGAAAATTTCATATATGTATATATTTCATGTCAATGTGTTTTGATCATAAATCTCCCACTCAACCCCAACTCCTCCTAGATTCATCCTCTACCAACATCCTACCCAAGGAGTGTCATTTGTACTGCCCACATACTCTTGGGTGTGGGACCACACCCTGGATCAGGGTCTACCCATGAGGGGCCACCACCTTAAAGACAACTCACTCTCCCTCTCCAGGAGCCACCAGCTGTTGAAAGCTCCTCAGCTCTGAGTCAGGGCTCACAAGCTCCCCTTCCTCCATGCTGGAACATTGACTTGCTAGATCTAGTGTAAGCATGCACAGCTGGTGTGAGTTCCTGAGTGCAGCCATCCAGTCATGTCTGGAAGACACTGTCTCCACTCTGGTCCTCCCTGACCTCGGGCTCCTATGGGCTTTCCATCCTTGTCATGGTCTCTGGGCTTTGAGGAGAAAGGATGTGATATAAGTGTTCTATTTGTCACTGAGCATCCCCCAGACACACTCTGCACTTTGACCAGTCCCTGTATTATTTTACATGTGAAAAAAGAGGGGCACAGAAAGTCTAAGTTGCTTGCCCAAAGTCACACAGCTTATAACACAGAGTGCTGGGCTTCAAACCTGAACAGTTTGCTCCTACTATCATGCTCTATGGCTATGCTGTGATTGGACACGCTGTCGTATCCCCAGCTGAGGATACAGCCCAGTCTCCACAGAGTAGTCAGAGAAGTCTTCAGAGAAGTGGTCAAATCTACTTAAGCCTCACCTAATACCTGGCTACTCTGGGCCTATCAGTGTAGTCCAGAGAATGATCCAAAAGATGCCCACAGCCCACAGGGCTCTGCTTCTTCCCAGTGCCCATGCCATCCCTGCTCCTCACCCCCACCCCCGAAAGTGGATACTCCCACTGCCTCGCCTTCAGTCCATTCCTCTACCACATCACACCTTTATAGCTCAGGGCCTTTGTGTCTGCTGTTCTTTAGCTCAGAGTTGCACGTTTTCCACTTCCTCAGACAGACAGACAACAGACACACACCCCAAACTCACCACCTCTTGCTCCTGGATAATTTCTTTTATTTTATTAGTTAATTTTTTATGCTTAATTATTTATGCTTTAAGTTTCAAGTAGTCTCTTTCTTTAGAGGGGTCTGGGCTATCGGTCTAAATCGCCCCCTCCCCTTACTAGATCTTCCTCGCTATTTCCCCCATGGGAAGAGTGTAGCGCCCCCAACACAATTTGCTCCTACACACCACGTGGGTGCCCAGGATGGAACTCAGTGCCCTTGCCCGCAGAGCTGTCTCATCCCCCATGGCTTCGCTGTGACATTTATCAGAGGGTATCATTTTGTTTGTTTGTGGGATTATGTGCTTGGTCTCTGCTTTCCCTGAAGACAGGGTCAGCTCTACATGTGTGACACTCCGGCTGTTGTCACCGCCGTATCTGCAATGACAGGGTCAGCTCTGCATG
>CABHPR010156778.1:29473-40613 GCA_902168415.1 Peromyscus melanophrys
CACACACACACACACACACACACACACACACACACACACACACACACTCCTCTACATCTGAAAGTTCAGCCTCAGATTTAACCAACCTTGGATTGACGATATTCAGAAATGTCACTGGTACTGAACATATACGCCCGTTTTTGTCGTTATTGCTGCACACATCGGGTCTAACAACGATCTATGTAGCATTAAAAGTTACCTAGGCATGACTTAAAGCATGCAGGAGGGTGTCCGTATGTATATACTATGCCATTCTGTACAAACAACTTGAACACCCGTGGGTTTGGTATCCGCAGGGATTCCAGGACCACCAACCCCTTGTAGATGCTGAGGGATGGTGGCTGTGTATATTCTTATGAGGTTTTTGAGCAATCTCAACCAGGGACAACAAAGGAAAAAAAAAAAACCTTCACATTTCCTGAGGCATCTAAAGGCTCGGTGACAGGCTGATGGGTGTAGCTCAGTAGTAACTTATGAGAAATAAAATATTGGGGCTGGAGAGATGGCTCGGCAGTCAGACTGCTTATTGCAGAGGACCTGAGTTTGGTTCCTAGCACCCAGGACGGCCTGTAACTCCAGCTCCAGAGGAACCAGACACCTCTGCTCTCCTTGAGCGCCTTCACATTCCCCATATGCAAAGTCAAAAATATTAAGTCTTTTTAAAAAAGAAAATACACACGAGACATACATATACATGTATGCATATCCAGTCTATCCTCTATACCCAAACCTCAGAGCTGCCAACTTAGATGAGAAATGTCCCTAAGTGTCCACTTTTGCTGAACATGTAGCATCCAAGGTCAGGTCTGAATGTCTGGCTCCCTCACTGATAGGGGAAGAAACTGGGGTTCAAATTTGCATGGGGTGAAACCTCAGCCTCCGAGCCCCCAGAGGGAGAGTCCTTGTCTTCAGCCCACTTATTTGAAAGGAAATGCTGTGATGCTGTGACCACGTTTGTCATTTGAACGCATAGTTCTGTCGCCACTTGTGTGAGACGAGCCATGTGGGTGAGTTTTGTGTGGAGAGGGCGCCTTGAGTTAGTAGCTGTTCCTGTGAGTCTGTAGGCGTTGCTTTCAGAAGTATCTGTCCATTCTTCCCACTCCCCGTGCTCGGGTGCTACTGTGTTACACATGAAGTACACTAACGAAAACAAAACCACTTGTTATTTTAAATCTTTTAAAAATGTAACAGCAAAAACATATCCTCTTTATGAAAGTATGTTGAATTGGGAAGATTCTTCCTAACCTGGCCTGAGGGTAGGACGGCAAGGTGGAAGCAGATTGCAGAAACGGTTCTCCCTTCGTGGGGTCTCCAGGAGGCGCTCAGGTCAGAACCCTCTAGGAGTGCACTTGTTTCACCCTTTGCCGGTCTCCTTCTGGGAAGACAGGAGCGTTTCATCTGAACCACCTGTAGCAGGAAGGGCCAAGGGGGCTGAGTTATGACAAGACAGGGTTTGGGTTCAGGCCATACCAGCTCATCACATGGGCTACGTGTGTTTGGTGTGACTCATGACTTCTAAATTTCAAGTATCGTCAGCATCCCAGTTTGGCTGAGATTATCGTCTAGAGAAAAGGCTACAGAAATAGGAAGTTAGAGTCCATGGGATGGATGGTATAATTTGGCCCACGAAGTGTCCAAAGCCACCATTCATTAAGATGGGGCTAGGGCATCAGTGCTACATGTGTGAAAGGAAAATGATGTAGGGTTGTAAACAACCAGGATGACATCACACACCACATGAAAATGTCATCATGAATCCTCTTGCTGTGTAGAATCAATATATGCTGATAAAAAAACATTGTAAAAAGCAGCGGGACAAAAGAACCAAGCAGTTCTTCTGGTTTCCTGTCTGTTGCTGTGATAAAATATCCTGACCAAGTGTAGCTAGCTTAGGGGAGGAAGGGGTTTATTTCGGCTTTCAGCTCCAGGCTATAGTTCACTATAGAGGGGAAATCAAGGCTGGATTTAAAGCAGCTATTCACATATCCAAGTCAATAACAGACAGGAAAAAAATGTGCTTGTGCTACCTGCTTGCTGTATCTAGCTGTTTCCTGTCCTGTATAGTTTAGGACTCCCTGCCTAAGGAATGGTGCCACCCACAATGGGCTGGGTCTGTCAACATCAGTTAGCAAGCAAGACAGTTCCCCACAGACATGCCCAGAGGCCAACCTGATCTGAGCAATCCACCATAGTAGACGGATGAACACATAAAACAACTGGCACAGTTTCAACACAGTGGTTTGTTTCTATGTTAGCTGCTGTTACTGGCTGTTCTCGGGATTATCTAGCGCTTGACTGTCTCAGATGCGGTCCTTGTGTGGACCAGTGGCCTCAGCATCCCCTGGTTAGTAACGTTCCAGGTCTCTGCCCCCACTCCCTGGACCAGGGTAACCAGAATTTGCATTTTCGTACTGTCTCCTGATGACTCATGTACCCATTGAAGTCTGAGCAACACTGGCTTCCAACACACTGTTTGGGACACCCTGGCTTTGTCCCTTGAGGCCTTGGCTGAGTGGTTTGTGGATGAGTGAACACTGAGTCTTCAGCTGGGATTCCTCCATATGCCAGCATGCTGCCCAACAGTGGGTGCTGCCAGGCTGGTTGTTTAATGAGTTTTATGATACATTAAATCTTCCAGACCTCACGGCAATTTGACCAATAGAGAAATAACTTTTTTTAAGGTAGCCCAAAACAAGCCAACTCAAGCGAATAATGGGATTAGCATGGTGAAATCGGAGTTGGACCACGTGAGTTGCCCTCCATCTATCACGGCTGCTGTCCTCACGACTGATTATGGCACATTGTTTCATCAAATTAAACACCAAAGGGATGTTGTAAAGGCAGCATATGGTCCCCATTCAGAAGTAGTTAGCTTGGCACTGCTCAAGCAGCCTGTCAGGCTCCTCTGAAACCTTCTAAATCCACACGGGGAGGCCATTTACTTTTGCAAAACACTGTCTCATAAAAGTGGCTGCCTTTCTTTGTGGGCTTGCCATTGTTGGAAGTGGGGCCAGGATGTGGGACATGAAGCCTAGGTGGAAGGGAGGGAGGGAAGAGAATCCCACGTTTCTCCTCCCAGTCAGGTACATCGGGTACATTGCACATCGGTCACAGTGGAGGATGTGCGCTCACTCCTCCTGGAAAGATGCTGGATGCTGAGAAGTCCCTGGTCCCTCCTCTCCAAATGAGATTGAGGGAAGGTTTTAAAATGAAGACAAGAATAGTTGCACGTAGTTAAAAGATCTGCTGAAAGGGACAGTATTTTCTCCAGCAATCGGGAGTGGAAGGAGGGAAGGCTTTGTGAAGGCGTTGGAAGAAGGAACCATAGAAAGTTTCCGGTAGTTCAGATGGAACCCTCGTGGTCTATAATGCACAGAAGTGCAGGTCTGGATGCCCAGAGAAAAGTCATTAGGCTGCATTGGGAGCACTGTTTGGTTGCTGTTTTGCATTGATGTGGCTTCCCTTCCCTCCAAGGAGCATGATGCTCACCAAGGTGTAATTAGCAAATAGCAATCCTCACAACGCCCCCACTCCCCGAGCTCCACTGGGATGGGGTCAGACAGCCAAGGCACCATTAGCCACCTCCTCTCACCTTCTCAAAGTGTCCCCCAAATAAGATGGGTCCAGCAACCTCAGTGCAGGGAGTTGGAGACGTCACAGGGCACTTTGCGTTTTCTGGTTTGTGGATAGTCCTTTGTGACTTCTGGTCACACAGTTGTCCCCAGCCCCCGTGGAAACACCAGATTCACAGCCTTCATCTATCACCACTCAAAGGAAAAAAGAATCAATAGAGCCAAGGACCTTTGAAGGGCAACCTCAAAGAAAAGGTCTGTATTACTATTGTTGTTGTTAGAAAGCAGGGCAGGATCTGTTTTTAAATGTTTTTCAAAATTGATTTTTAAAACGTGAAAGCCATGACAACTGATGTCTTACCAATTGTCCATTTTCTGCCCAATAGTAACCACTATTACTGGCATGTTGCGTGACTGGGAACTGACCTTACCTGGGACCTGATCAGCCTCCCAGTGGGTACTGGGATCTTCTAGAAGTGCTGAGAACAATCTAAAATTCCCCTGACCCTTCATCCAGCCAGAACACCTGCCAACTAACACCTATTTTCTTCCAGTCTCTGGGAAACACGGGTTTTACCTGGACTCATTTGCCTGCCTCCGCTAGGGTCATATGGTATCACGCTATTTCATCCTTCATAAAGTGTACCTAGTGGAGTTCACGTACTTCCTATGAGTAAGCAAAGCACAATCAATAGCTAGGTAGCCAGGACAAACAAACAAACGTCACACGAGTAGCATGGTATGGCCTCAGACAGAAGTCCGAATTATTTTCCTTAACTAAATGAAATCTTTACAATTTTGAATTATCAGGAGTAAAATATTGATATAGTCGTCGTCTGCTGGAGAAACTGCGATGCATCAGTTGCTTCTCTGTTGCTGTGATAAAACATGTTGCCAAGGCAACTTATAGAAGGAAAGATTTACTTGGGCTTCTGATTCCAGGGGGACAAAAGTCCATTGTTGGGGAAGGAAGGGCGGCAGCAGCAGGCATGGCCCCAGGGACTGGATGCTGAGAGTCCACATCTTGATGGGCAAGCACGAGGCAGAGAGAATGAACCGGAAGTGGTAGAGACTTTTGAATCTCAGAGCCCACACCAGTGACGTACTTCTTCCAGCAAGACTGTGCCACCAAAACCTCCCCAAACAGTGCCACAAACTGGGGACGGCCAAGTGTTCAAGTGCCTAAGACTATGGGGGGAACATTTCTCATCCAAACCACAACGGAATATAGGGGTGTATTTTAAGAAATACAATTTTAAAAACTCAGTTCACACCGAGTTAGAAATGCCAGCATGAAGGCATGTCATTGTAAAAGCAAAGGACTTTTACTTCCTGTTTGAAAAACGTGAGCTCCTTCATTACAAGTTTAGAATATTATGAGTCTCTATCACTTTTACTTTTTAGCAACCTAGTAGCCAGGCTGCTTCTGGGGTAGAATCTCCTAGGTGGGTGCACATGTGAAGCTTTTGCTGAAAGGATGGCTGTGCTTAGCCAGTTTAAATGACCTTAATCAACGTGTAACCCTGACATCCTGGCCACTTTGGGACCTACTGTAGCTGAAACTCGGCAAACAAGCAACCTGCTGGGGGAACACACCTGGGCTGAGCTATTTTTCGGTATCAATTTAGGCCCAAACACTGATGCAATTTGGCCCTCTTTAGAGCTGGGCTGCATCAGCCACTCTCCCCCGGTAATTAGCTGGAGCTATAAGATGTTGCTAATAGCCACACAGCTTGTAAACATGTTGCACAGGCCCTGCCCCTGAAGATCCCCAGCTGGTAAGTGGTATCTCAGCTGGGGCTGGCAGGGCTTGGCTCTCCACCAGGGAGCAGGCACAGGCACAGCCTCCTCCGTGCACAATCAAAACATTGCACCCAGAGGGCACCTTCTTTGTCAGCCTTCCCAGTGGCTCTGTGGCCAGGATGAAGAAGTGGCAAGACCACATGGCTGTAGCTTCATCCCCCGCCCCCCAACTCTGTGCTTGAAGTGGGTTTTTCTGCCTTATGTTCAGACTTTGCATCTACTGATATATTGGGGATGGTGGGTTAGCCAGGGTTCTTTAGAGAAACAGAGTCAGTAGCGTGCTGTAACTATAAAGGGGGGTTTACGAGACTGGCTTACACAATTGGAGGCTGGATAGTCCAATGACGGTGTCAGCATCAAGAACCTTCTCGGTCTACGAAGCTAGACACCTTAGGGCAGGAGGAAAGCAGCCCCAATCCAGTGCTGAAGACTTAGGAGCCCTGGAGAGTCACTGGTGTGAGTAACTGAGGAAGGCTGAGGAAGGAGTCACCCACGGCTGTGGCAGTGGCAATAGACACCTTCTCTAAAGAGAAGAGGGCTTTTGTGAGACAGCTCCTCAGGTAAGAGCACTTACTACCAAGCTTAATGCCTGAGTTTGATTCCTGGAACCCACATGGTAAAGGGGAGAACCAGCTGCCACAAGTTCCCTCTTGAGCGCGCGCGCACACACACACACACACACACACACACACACACACACACACACACACAAATAAGTAAATGCATAAATAATGTGGTTTTTTTTTTTTTAAGTAGAGTTTGGGGCTGGAAAGATGGCACAGTGGTTACGAGCACCAGCTGCTTTCCCAAAGGACCAGAGTTCAATTCCTAGCATTTACACGGTGCTTCACGACCAACTGTAACTCCAGTTCCAGGGGGTCTGACTCCCCCTACTGGTTTCCAACCGCACCCAGGCACGAATGTGGTATACAGTCAACAATGAAGGCAAAATGCTCACATGCATAAATAAACCTAAAAAGCAAAAACACAAACAAACAGAAACTAGTAGAGCTTATATGTGCTAGCTAGCTTCCTCTCTCTAGTTTCGTTCCATCTGTGCCCCAGCCTAATGGACAGTGCCACCCACATTCACGGCTAGGCTGCCCTAATGAGATGTTACACTGAGTGCCAAACATCTCCAGAAACTCCCTCACAGTCACACCCACGAGTGTACTTTAGGAATCTCTTAGCATCTCTCATTCTAATCAAATTGACAACCAAGACTTTCCACCACAAAGGTGGGGTGGGCACTGGAGTCAGCATGGGTACAGAGGCCCGGAGTCACCGTGGGTACAGAGGCCTGGAGTCAGCATGGGTACAGAGGCTGGAGTCAGCGTGGATAGCTAGCTCAAACTAGTCCCAGTTTCAGTACCGAAAGTCCCATGGCCGAGGAATGCCTTCAGCCCAGGACAAGACAAGATGGTTGGGTATCCTCCCTACCTGAAGATACAGATAGATACGGTTGAACAAGACCCTAGACCCTTATCCAACTCACTCACAAGCCGAAGCCAGAAAGGTCAAAGAGAAAGAACATCATAGAACTCTCCATCCCCTTACATGACAAACACAGGTACTGTCTGGTAAAGCGGATAAAATCACCAAAACTGCTATTTGCAAACCTGTTCTAAGACAAAAGACTGGCCCCAGAGTGAGACAGCAGCACCACTCGATGGGGTCTTCCGGTTGGGTAGCCGTGTACTAGACCACACGGACGCATCCATCTGAACGTCAGGACTTCATGGAGGATTAATACGCCCATCTAACAGGTGGGGGGAAACCAGCCCACAGAGACGAAGGAAGTGGCCTAGGACACAGTAAGAAGTGAGACTCGAAGAGAGGTTCCTCTTCCTGAAAGTCCTTTAGAGTGATACAACCCTGTCCACAAATCACAAATGCCTGCGGCTCCCAACCAGTGAGAGTAGCAGCTCGAAGAGTTTCCCTCCTTTGCACAATGGACAGCTGAGGGACCGGTGCCCGGCCAACCTGGGGTTAGACCAGAGACACGCAGAGGCTCTCTTTTCTAAGCTGCCTCTGTCTTGTTTCCACCGGAATCCGAGTAGAAACTCATGGGGACAGAAATACTACTGTTGGGTGTTCTAAGCCCAGGACACACGAGCCTAACCCGTCAAAGGTTTTCAGTATCTGTTTGTCAGACGGAGGGAAAGGAAGGAAGAAAGGAAAGGAGGGGGAAGGAAAGAACTCAAAACTCAACATGGAAATCCGAAGTAATTTATGTATTTTTATTTTGTGGTTCATTTAAAACAACCCAAATTCAACTGTGGAGGATGGAGCAGAAGGGACACAAAGTTGCATCTGCCACAAAACTTTTAACCAGGAAAATAACTGGGCAAGCTCCTAAGCAGGTCTATTGGTTTTGAATTTTTGCAAATCAAATGTTCTTAGTTATACTAATGGGGCATGTTATGTAAAGAAATTCTTTTGTGGTTCCAGTAATTTATTAATAATTATTTTTGTTTCTTAAAATTTACAAAATACTTATTGTTAAATTAATATCAAATCACTCAAAAATCTTGATGCTGATTTTCAAAATAAACCTTAAGGTCACTTCAAACTCATCAATATTTTGTTAAATGAACAGCTTCTAGAAATGTATCTCTGGTCAGCTTATGCCGTGAGCATTATCTTTTAAAATGTTATCAAATACAGCCCCAGGCCTTACAACACATTTTACACAAAATGTGAACCACTATACACAGCGGACCACAAAGCAACGTACTAGATCTAGTATTGGATCAGAAAGGAGGCTTAACCCATGGAATGTACGTATACACTTAGTGATCTGGGAAGTAACTCTCTGCTCAGATTGCTCTGCCCTCTGTATTAAGTGAGCTATTAAGACAATGATCAAATGTCTTCTTTTTATGGTTTCAAGAGGTCTAATGCCATGAAGAACTGATGAAGTCTGTGCCGATTTCAAGGCAAACAGTGCCTCAAGTAGCCATGTGGAAATGTGTCTAAGCCAGGTTAACAGATGCAGGAAGCCAGATGAACTCTGCCTCTTTGGGCTAGTATTTATATCTCTAGAACTATGGCTAATCCTCTTTACTTGAACAACTTCAAAGACTCTCCTTTGACACCCATGGCCCTACATAACAGACACACGCTTACTTCCTGCCAGCAGGTGACCAGAAGCGACAAAAAGGTGTGTGTGTTTCAGAGAGCTGCCTGGCTCCAAGTCCCCGCTGCAGTTGATCCAACAGAATCCATCCTGTCACAGCCCACTGCTCAGAGGTGGGGGAGGTCTAGCCTGTAGAGAGGGGGGAAAGAGAGAGAGAGAAAGAAAATGGGGTGGGAGGAGTCATTTAGCTAATCAGGCTGAGAAATGATCAACTTTATTGTGTTCATAGGCAGGAAGCAGAGTGATCTTTGTATGACTAACTTCGTAACCGGGCATTTTATTTAGGTTCCTTAGTCTTCCTAACAGTTTTTCAACACATTTTTATGGATGTCAGAGGCTTATAATGATGTCATCTATAAATAATTGTCTGTCCATGCCTGTAGTGGGTTTTATCTTGTCTAATTGCAATGGGTAGTACTTACAGAACTATATCAAATAGCAGTCTCCACAGTGGCCAGTTACATCTTGACTATAGGAAAATACTCCTAGCACTTCAACAGGAAGCACTGTAACAGATTTCTAACCACTGGGTTTACATATGTCTATTCCTAAGTTAAACTTTTAAGGTAAAATAAAGGGCTGTCAGATTTTGACAATCAGCTATTTGAGCTTCCAAATATAAAATAATGGGATTTTCTTAAGAGGGTAAGTTATGGTAACGGATTTCATAATATTAAACATCCTTGCATTCCTGAAGGGAAGCCCACCTCCCAAGGCTCCACACAAGGTTGACATCCCAAGTATCACTGAGATGGCACAGCCAGAATTCGGGCTAAGCCGGTGGGCCCAGCCTCTAATCCCTGGTGCCCATCTTTCAGGGCCTTTGCTAGTCTATAGAGCCATGACCCTAGGAGGAAACCCTTATCATGGTTAGGTGCTTTTTTATTAGTAGTCTCAAAGTGAGTAGACCCAGGTACAACTACTTTACCCTATGAAAACTCTAAGTCTAAAAGCCAAAGGGTGTTAGCCAGCTCACCGTGGAATGGAATTATAAACCATATATTAAAAACCATACTGACACCGAAGGGGACTGCTCAGTGGCCTTCATCTCCCCTTTCCTTCCACTCCATAATACTTGAACTGCCTTATATTTTGTAATAATTACAGCAGAGGTGAGATTTTGTTTCGTTCTTTGAATTTTCAATCAAATCTTTAAATATTATAATTTAATTATTGTTATGTGTATTAGTGTTTTGCCTATCATGTATATTTTGCCATGTGCATGCTTGGTGAGGCCAAAAGAAGGTGTTGGATCCCCTGGGACTGAAGTTAGAGACGGTTGTGAACCACCATGTGGGTGCTGAGAATTGAACCCAGGTCCTCTGCAAGAGCAGCCAGTGCTCTCGACGGCTGAGCCATCTCTCCAGCCCTGCCCCCAAGTCTGTCCCCGGCTTTGATGAGGAGTTACTTTTTATAATGCTTATTTTGAAGGCTACATCTTCATTTCATCAAGTTCATATAGTTGACCTTTGCCCTACTGCTGGTGAAGGTGAGGAGGACATATCACAGAGACAGACAGGGAGAAAGAGGAGAGGGGGAGAGAGAGAGAGGGAGAGAGAGAGGGAGAGGGAGAAAGAGAGAGAGAGGGAGAGAGGGAGAGAGAGAGAGAGAGAGAGAGAGAGAGAGAGAGAGAGAGAGAGAGAATAATATGTGAAGACCAGTAGCCTTGTACAATTTTTTGAGTGTGGTACTGAAATTGTAAACTTGGAGTGTTAGCATTTAGATATACTTAAAAATAGCATTAGAATGACAGTCCTTGGCTCACGTTCCACCAGTGTGATCTCACTTTAACTTACCGGCCCTCCGTTGCTTCATTTGTAGAAGTGCAGTATTGTCTTCCTCACCGGGCTAATGTGAGAAAGAAAGCATGTTTTAAAAGATGCTTAACACTGTACTTATCGCCTCAAAGCACTTCCATTTCCCACGTCGTCTTATTCTATCTTGTTCATTTTTAAAATTAGAATTAAAGATTTATTTTTTTAACCATGTGTATAAATGTGTCTGTGTGTAGATATGTGAACGCAAGTGCAGGTGCCCATAGAGGCCAGAGGCATTGGACCCCCTAGAGCTGGAGTTACAGGTGGTTGTGTGCCACCCCACATGGGTGCTGAGAATCCCACCCAGGTCTTCTGCAACAGCAGTACGTGCTTTTAGCCCCTGGGCCATCTTCCCAGCCCCCTTGAAATGATTTTTAAAATTTTAACATACAAGGTAACGGGTTTCATTATGGCATTTTCATACATATATCATACACATCATCATACCTTGTTATTATTTGTCCCCTCCCCTCTCGCTGGTCCTCTTAACTGACCACCCTTTTCTTGATGGCGCCTTAATGAGTTGTCTTGCATGTAGAAATACAGAAGTTCAGTGGAATGCTATACCTTGGACAACCAAGTTTGTGCAAACCGTGTTAGACCTGCTGGGATCATAGAAATCTACAAAAACAGTACCTTATCTTGTAAGTACAAAGATGGCTAAACATAAACCGGATGGTGGTGGCGCACACCTTTAACCCCAGCACTTGGGAGGCAGAGGCAGGCAGATCTCAGGATTGAGGCCAGCCTGGTCTACAGAGCGAGTTCCAGGACAGCCAGGGCCACACAGAGGGGGAGAAATGGCTAAA
>CABHPR010156779.1:12190-26833 GCA_902168415.1 Peromyscus melanophrys
TGTGTGTGTGTGTGTGTGTGTGTGTGTGTGTGTGTGTGTGTGTGTGTTTGCTGGAATATTGCTGTAGGGAACGGACCATAGCTCGGTGGTAGAGTGCTTATATAACCAGTGCAGGTTCTGGGCCAGACCTCCAACACATGGTAGGTGGAGAGAGAATGTTGTTTGAGAAACGAATACGGATTCAATTTCATGCTTTTCAGGTAACTAAGCAAGACAAGAACCTCATAAAGCCTCTTTATGACCGATGCAGAATTATCAAGCAGATCTTGTCAACACCGTCCCTGATCCCAACAATTGTAAGTAAAGATGGCTGCACTAACCGGAAGCCTTGACTGGCACCTTGCATCTATGCCGTTTGGCACTATGTCATAGTCAGCACCATGATGTTACCAAATGGCCTTCCGGGCTGTGTATACCATGATCCGGCCAGCTGCTGTGGTCGTCCCTAGCTCAGTACTGTGCTTCACAGTGACCTAACAGGAACTGCTGTGAAACAGAGCCTACCACTCTTAACATAATTTCATTTCTTTGTCCTCCTTTTGGGTGAGGAGAAAAACACAATGGGTTTCAGTGCGGCACTGTTTCGTTTTTTAACGCAGCTAGTTCTGTCGAACCTCTCCGTTCTCTGTGTGGTGGTTAATAAAACTGGTAGTGAATTCTTTGAACTATTGAAATCTTGTTTTGGTTCCGTCTGATCATACTATACTAGATATAAGCAAATTTATCTCAATAAAAAGAAGTACTGAAGCCGACGGAGGCTGTTTTTCAAAGTAAATTTATAGGCAGACAGAAGCACCACACATCCTACTCCATCAATTTCAAAACAGCTACTCAAGATATCAGGGTGAAAAGCAGCAAATGTTAACAAATTTGAATTTAAATCTACTTGAGTATATTTATAATTCTGCATTTTAAAGGATGTTAGGAGAATGATAAATTCTAAAATGTTCCCTTTGAGGAGGGAGAATAGGGTTTTTTTTTTTTTTTTTTTTCGAGACAGGGTTTCTCTGTGTAGCTTTGCGCCTTTCCTGGAACTCACTTGGTAGCCCAGGCTGGCCTCTAACTCACAGAGATTCACCTGGCTCTGCCTCCCAAGTGCTGGGATTAAAGGCATGCGCCACCACTGCCCGGCGAGAATAGTTTAAAGGGGAATATAACTTTGAAGTTCAAGAAAACCTTTTGGCTGTTACAATTACCAGAAAGCTTAAGGTGGAAGTACGCTTCTTTGGCCTTCTAAGGGCCCCTCTGAACTTGAACATCCTTAACATCCTCTGTATTGACTGTGGCCTGCTCTAGGTCTGAGTGGGACAATTTCTGAATAAGGTGTCTTTAGTGCATCTTGTCCTAACCTGTATTACTGCTGTGAAGCTGTAGTGAAGGTCAGGGGGAAGGGAGGACCCACGTGGCCATACAGTGTAACCTGGGCCATATCCCAAATGCCTGTCTGTCTTCCTTGACCCAGTGAAGATAGATAAACTTGGGAAGCACTGTAGTTCAGCATGGATACCTCTTTGCTCCACAGATTTTTAATGAAACTGAGCAAGGGCTCTTGGTAGTTTCCACTCCAGTTGTCAGAAGCCATACGGGCCAGGTGTCTGTCTCCTGGTTTGTGTGTTCTGGCAGTCCTCTCAAATGGTCAAGAGACATCTAGCCCTCTGTGACTATTTGACTCTGCTTGTGACAAGCAGGAGGAAGAGGACTCTGATGAAGACGGTCCACAGAGAAGCCAGCAACCTTCTTTACCAGATCCAGTGTCCCGTCTTCCTGTTGGTGATCACCTCACCTACTCTGAGACAGAGCCTATGAGGACCCTGCTACCAGATGAAAAGAAAGAAGGGAAGCAACCAGCTCTCTCCATGTCCAACTTACACGAGGCCACCATGTGAGTGAGCAGCCCGAATGTGGGCTCTCAGAAACTCCAGGCTTGGGTCCCTTACCAGCACATGAAAAACTCAGCATCTGTTCAGAGCCTAAAATGTGCTCTCCAGCCGAGAATCGACCTGAAAATGGCTTAACTGGAAAATAGAGAAGAAAAAGCCATGGCGAGCCAGAGTAAAAGCCTACATATGCCATAAGTTTTGATGTGCAATTGCTTTGATCCTACTTTTCAGTTGTATCCTGGTACTAGTGACCCTTGTAACCCTTAGCAGTGTCAAAGGAGAGCTTGTCTTTGACTATTGGACCCAAAGGAGGAAGATCCTTAGTGGGTCACCAGTGGCCAGAGCCTTTCTTTTCTTGTCTTTCTTTATTACATTCAGATGACATGGTGTTCCAGATGGGGAATAACCTTGGCCACCAGTCAGTGAGTGGGTTTTTTTTGTCTCCTAATGACTCTCAGTTAAGAGCTGTCTGGACTTTCATTACTGTTATCATTATTTAGTAGTTGGCATATGTTTGGATCATGTGGCCTTTTTGGTTTGTATGGAACAGCCCACACTCCGAGGTCTTCTTTAACATGCATTATGTGGTCTGCTTAGTGTGTGTCCCAAATGGAGATGTGGTAAAACCGAGGACAATAAGCAGTTTTTAGCTTGTTGGGAGAACAGGACATAATCTTCCTTCTCTCATTCTCTCCAGCCTTTGAGTGGTAGTTGTAAGGAACTCATTCCTAAATTTAGGCAGGTGGGGCCTTTTTGAAATGGACAGACTTGACTTATAGAAAACGCCTGTTTATAACTTCCGTGTTCAGTCCTCTGAAAGGCTGGACAAATTCTACCACGGAGTAGACTGCGGTGGGATGTCAGCCCTCCCCTGCTTCAGTTGCATGCCCAAGGGTTTTGTCCTTCTCCCCGCACTCCAAAGACACAATCTTTTCCCTCTTGTGTCTCTTCTCTTTACTTTGTCCACAGACATTGGTGTGTGTTCCTTAGATGTCTGCTCTGTCCTGTCATCTTGTTACACCACCATAACTGTCACCGTTTTTCACAGCAGATGGGGTACACTGCCTTTCTCTGTGTCCATGACACTGTTAATGTCAGGGAACTCGAGGCTTATGTGCTGCTCCTACACAGGCCACGTTTACAGTGTGGGCCACACTTAACTCAGGACATCCTTCCATAACCACTGTTCAGTCCTAATGTGCCCATTTTGCCGACCTGATATAATTTAGTCGTGATCATTCATTCAGGCCAGTGCTCACTAATGGCAAATGTGTTTCATTGACACAGGCCAGTCCTTCTTGACCATCTCCGAGAAACTAGGGCTGACAAGAAGAGGCTACGGAAAGCCCTGAGAGAATTTGAAGAACAGTTTTTTAAACAGACGGGAAGGTAAGTGTGAGCAGAGAGGGTATTTTTAATGCTAGTATTTCCTACAGAACCGTAGTTCAGAATGAACTCTGCTTTTGTAGGAACAGTGATAAGATGTCAATCCTAGCTGAAGACTGTGTTTTCTCCAGTGCAGGACCCCATGGTAACATTGTGAGGGATGTTTTATGGGATGTTTATGTTAATAGCTCCCAGGTATTAATGTCAGTCTTTACAAAATGAAAATTGAACTCTGAAGGTGCTTTCTATCTGAATTTCATCTAAACTGCTGAAATTTCTAAGCTTAAACTTTTTTTTTTTTTTTTTGGTTTTTCGAGACAGGGTTTCTCTGTGTAGCTTTGCGCCTTTCCTGGAACTCACTTGGTAGCCCAGGCTGGCCTCGAACTCACAGAGATCCGCCTGCCTCTGCCTCCTGAGTGCTGGGATTAAAGGCGTGCGCCACCACTGCCCGGCTAAGCTTAAACATTTACTTGATTTTGAGCCACTGTTCTTAGATTCTTAGTCCCATAAGTTATTCTCTACCTATTACATGAATGGTTTCCTTTAAATATCTCTCCTAAACTTTACCGCCCATCTCTGTTTGTTTTATTCCAGGGTTTACTCAAAAATTCATAGCTATTTTTCTCTCCCTAAAATATTTAGTTGGGCCATCTGTCCTCCTATGTTTTTCCATCTCAACCCAGCTGTTACTATTCACTCATTAATTTCCTGTAGTTTTTAGTGTGTTACCAACAAAATTGTATATGTAATCAGGTAATGAATGTTAGTGCCTTTTGGAGAAGGGACAGATTACTTAGCTGTCCTCAATCTCTGTTTACACCAGTAAGCTGAAGTGCTTTGTCTCCAGCGATAAGTTAGAAAGCTATGACTGTGACATGGGACGTTAGTCTTAAACAACCCCTGCCCCCCCAGAGTGTTCCCAACATGCCGCAACTTCCAGAAGATTGCAATGCAAATGTTCCAACAAAAAACAATAAAATTACGTAATTTTATGACAACCCTATATAATGTCAAAAGGTTGGACGTTCTTACAGGCATATAACTTTCCCCAAGTCACAGAGCTTCCAAGTGGTGGAGATGAGCTGGGAGGTTCTTCCTACTAACACACTGGCTTGGGCATGCTTTCCCAACTGCCTTTCTTTTGAGCCTTGCTGCCATTTCCTCTCAGCCCACAGGCTGCTGTGAGGGAGTGGTACTGTGCTAAAGCACTTTGAGACATTCAAGCTTAGCCTGCTCAAGTCATCATCGTCCATGACAGCTTTTCTGTTTTCCAGGGCTATCCTAATGGGCTTACTAGGTGAGAAACTTGTAGCTCAGCAAAGAATTGACTGACTAGGTGCTTTGAGTACATACCTGATTTACATTAAAGTTCCTCTTTAAAATTATTCCGTTTGGGCGGGGCGGTGGTGGCGCACATCTTTAATCCCAGCCCTCTGGGAGGCAGAGAGCCTGGTGGATCTCTGTGAGTTCCAGTCCAGCCTGGTCTACAGAGCGAGATCGAGGATAGGCACCAAAGCTACACAGGGGAGAAACCTTGTCTCAGAAAAAAAAAAAAAAAAACTATTCGGTTGGAATTTTTCATCTAGTGAAATATTTGAGTTGTTTTTAGGATTTCAAATCTCAATAGTTATTGCATTGAAAATAAGTTACTTAGGTTTCAGGCACATATACAGTCTTTTCATTACTTTGAGTTCCTTGAAGAAATTACATTTTTATCCATTTGAACACAGGACTCTACATTAGACTATGAGACGTTCCAGTGTGCTGGCAATCCTGCCTATAGGATCTATCAGTCATATTTGGCATGCCTTTTGGCAACATGGTGGCTTAATTGTTCTGTCTGTTCTTGGTAATAGTCATTGATTATGTGTATATAAAAAAAATCTAGGGTTTGGGGATTTAGCTCAGTGGTAGAGCGCTTGCCTAGCAAGCGCAAGGCCCTGGGTTCGATCCTCAGCACACACACAAAAAAAATCTATGCATCAGTATATCTAAGAATGAGTATGCAGAACATGACTGCAACTTATTCATGATTTACTGCACTCGAGGAACAGCTCGTTTTACTGTACTTACAGTCCCTAAACTTTAGATATGTCCATGCTCGCTTGCTCTATGTGAAGTAATCTGCCCTCTTGTGGTGATACATCATCTAATAAGAAAATGCTCATTTATTAAAGATAAACTCAAACAGTAAAATGGCAAGGAAACAGACTTTAATCTTTTTCTCCTTCAGACTGTTACTGCTAAGGTTGAGCCATCTATAAAGCTAAAAATGACCATGTGAATGGATTCTGTATACATTTAGAAACACTGTAACCATTCATGGTAACAGAACAAGGGCACGCAGTAGACTGTGCATGTACCAAAGTCTATGCATTGGTACATGCCCACTCTTTGAATGAGTGTGCAGAAAGAGAACTATTGCAATTTAAATTGTGTATGTCTTCATATGTATGGAGGCCAGAGGACAACTTGGGGTTGGCTCTCTCCTCCCACCACGTGGATCCTACTGATCGAACTCAGGTCATCAGGTTTGGTAGCAGGCACCTCTACCCCCTGGTCCGTGCCACTGGCCCCAATTTAGACTATTTAGGCTTCTCTGTGGAGAAGCTCAGAAGTTCTACTCCACATCAGTAGAAACAGGTTGAACTACAAGAAAACTTGAAAACTTCTCAAGCTTATAAGACAGCCCCTGGAAAGTTTTTGTCACTATAGGTTTATGGATTACTTGTGTAATCAAATATCTGCAGTATTTTCAGGATGCTATTTTTTAAGTTTTCACTGTAAGGGCTGAGCATCTGTACAGGCATGGAACTCTGGCAAGTAAGAGGAGGAGTAGAAGAGGGATGCCTCAGAGGGAGGCTCTAGCCTGTGCTTTTTCTTCACATCTTTTCACCTGCACCATTGTTCTGTGCTTGAGCATGGGACCTCACATTTGCAAACACTGGCAAAGGGTACTGTTACTTAGAGACATGGAGCAGAGATTGAGGCTGAAGGAATGTAAAGAATGCACACACACACACACACACACACACACACACACACACACACACACGCCATCCTGTCAGTTATAAGAGGACTTTAATGACCTGGCTCGTGTATCTACTAATAGATTGTATCTTCTTTTCTGCAGAAGTCCCCAGAAGGAAGACAGGATGCCAATGGCAGATGAGTACTATGAATACAAGCACATAAAAGCCAAACTGAGACTATTAGAGGTCCTCATCAGCAAGCAGGATGTGGCCAAAACTATTTGAGGTTTGGCTCTGATCACTTCCACCCAAGATAAAGTCAAGTTTATTTTCCTCTACTGTTCTTGCTAAGTAGTTTTGATGTACTGAAAACGAAGCACTTTAGAGATAGTATTAGCTGTTTTTACAAAGGAAGAGATAGTGTATAATTATACACGAGAAGGGATTTCAATAGGGAAATAAGAGGTAATATTGGGATCAGCAAAAACATTCAGCCTACTCCACACCAAACTGAAATCCATAGTCAAATGTAATTGTTAAAAAAAAACCAAACCAAAACACTAATACCTTGTCAAACCTAAAATAACACATAGGCGGACTACCTGCTAGGGAAGGTTTATCAGTGCCCGAAGATTGACTTCATTGATGTATGGAAAAGAGCAAGGTTTGAGTTAATTGTGAGACAAGGGGAGCTTCTGCTCTTCATCCAGGGAGGAAGACAGCTGGTAAGAAGGTAGTTTAAGGGAGACAACATCCACTGCCTGGTCCTGTAAGTCTGCAGGTGTTCTAAACACCCGAAAATAACACTCGACTGTGTCACTAATTTCTTATTTCTACATGAAAATAGTGCATTATTTTATCTGTTATTTGAAAATTTACATTTCTGGTTACCAAAGTTCATTTGGATGGCATGTACTTTGTGAATTATCTTTGTCTATAACTGACAAATGTTTATATTAAAATAAAATATTAAAAATTTAAAATAGGTATTTTGGATAGGTGTGTCTGCAGTATAATAACATAATGTGACCATAGTATTATTGCTAATTTTCTTGTTTCCTACACTAAGATGATATAACTATTTTCCCATTGGGTATCTGCATCTTTCTTAATGTTCCAAGGTCTGTTCTTTATAAAGTGAAACAGCTTTCTTGTGAGTTGCATTCATCTGCGCAGGGTAAAAAGCTTGGAAATCACCAAGACACCTTTTATTTACTTTATTTAGTGTATCTTGCTTTTTCTCCATTCATTTAAAACACATTCATTGGTTTTGGTTTTTGTAAAATCAAGTAACAGACATTTTCTCATTTTCAACTTTGTTCCTATTTCTGTTTTCTGTAATTTTTAAGCATGGTGTTGAAGAAACTCAGATTTTCATATTGCTTGGGCAGAAAAAAAAAATACTGATTCCAGAAGCGGACTATATTAGAGGCATATTGTTTTCTCTGTATTCACCTGATGTTTTAAATCTTTTATGAATCAGAATAATGGCCTTCATAAATTTGTTTAATTGAAGTCATCTACTTGTAACAGGACAGATACACAACTATTTAAGGTTTACAAATTACATCTTTGATAAGGGAAATGGTTTCGTGAGATGTATACAATTGCTATTAAAATGTAACTATATTCTATATGATTGTAAATATTTTATACAACATACAAATAAAATATTTTTCTATTATATTTATTATGTTGAAGCACAGTAACTGTTTCCTGTTAGCTAATATAAATAACATAAATAACACTGTCAAACAACAAGGTGGAAGTGCTGACGATTCTAGGCTTTAAGATTTAACTCATGCTGCAATTACACCCTTTCATGCGGTTTGGCGTTATCCCAATATTTATTCAGTAGATTAAAATGGATGCATATTTAAACACCATTTATAAGCCATTATTTTGTACTTTGCTAAAGCGGTCTATAGAACTGTCTTGTTATGTTTGGCATAAAGGAAACATAAAAGCATTGCAGCATCTAGGCAAACAAAGTGTCAGGACAACTTGGGCACATCACTGGAAGTGGTGGACAGGGTGGGCAAGAGGAGACACGGGAAGGCTCTGAATGGTGGTTTGCTTTTGGTGACAGCGGCATATGCATGCTTCAGTGGGAACATCTGATGGTGAAAATGGACAACAGAGGGCAGTGCTCCTATGGGAAGACGGGGGAGGGAGAGTACGAAAGTGGTGTTAACGTCCGACACTGATGTTACAGGTTTTGCAGCTGGGGTCTTTCTTTGCGTTTGCAGTAGACAAACTCATGAGCTGATGACCAGTGATTTCTGCCACGGTGCCCAGAGAAAGAGCCACAGGGTCAGTGTAAATGACTTCTAAAATGACATCCTGGGCGTGGTGGTACACCAGCACCCCATCTTCTTCTGTACAGGTCAAAAACTTATTATCCTTGGAATTTAGTTGAGGAAGGCGCTGCTTACAAAATTCATCTCCTGGTGATCCCACAGGGGCAATGACAAGAATCACATAATGATAAGCAGTGTACATACAGTAGAAGTCCCCAAAGTATAAGTTAGTATTGGGGTTGAAAAGTTTTTCTGCTGCAATCTCAAACCTGTATCTTCCATATGGTGAATCCTGGGGTGGCTTCCCTGTATTGAACTCAGTGCTGCAGCTGAAGAAGATGCCTTCTAATTTTCCACTGATGGGTGAGCCATGGCTGCCACTGTTATCCTTTACAGAAGGCTGCATAGCATCTCCATGGTGTTCTCTGCGAGCGAAAGGAAATGGACATTGCTCAGTATAATAGTGGTAAATTTACTGATTTACAGATCTGAATAGCACAAAAATCACTACCCACTGTTAAAGGCTTGGATGGCCAGGCTATCTCTAGACCAAAGGAAAAATACCTTTTGACACTACTTATCATGGCCTTGGACCTAAGATAAAGATGATCTACAAGCCTTGGAAATCTTTAACAATAAAATAAATTTCCCGGACTGAAAAACTGAACTGCAATTAGAAAGAAATCTTACAGGTGAAGCTAGCTCCGTTTGTACTTAATAGGTTTCATAAGTGACTTTACTACTGAAAATATTGAAAATATGAACACTGCTAAGTAGAACTTGGTTTACATGTGTGCTGTCTACCAAGGAAGGTCCATCCTGTCTGGTGACTCCAGAACTGAGCTGCTGCTGCTGCCATGGACCCAGGCATCTCTCATGTTCATCCTCAGAGACCTCAGGAAGGTTTCCTTCGAGTCCTGTGGTTTGAAGATAGCTGCTGCTACGACAACTCTTGGAGTCTCCTGTGCTTCTGAGGCACCTTGCAACTGACCTCTCCACAGGTTCCAGTACCATCAGTGCTAGACTGTGGAGTCTGAGGACACTGTCTGTGGATTCACACAACTCCTTGTGAACACAGCAGGCTAGACCAGTGATAGCAGGGACATCACTGCAAGACAAGTCAGAGACTACACTTCCCTTCTGTGCTCAAACTCAAAAGCATCTAGCCTAACTCAAATTCCATATGCCATCTGAATGATATGTCATTGAATGAAAAAAGGTTCTTACAGTAGATATTTCATCAAATTTTACATTTCACCAGATGCACAGACCAAGAAAAATGAAATAGAACAATTCCAAAGGAAAACAATCTATAATATATGAAATGCTTGAAAAACAATTCAAAATGAGGATTCCAAGGAAACTCATGAGACTCCAGATAAAAATACAAGAAAACAAGGAAAAAAATTTCAGGGCATAACAGATTTTTTCCAAGGATATAAAAATCATAAAATAGAACCAATCAGAAACATTGGTGCAAAATACTTAATCAATGAAATAAATACCATGGCAAGCTACCAAGACACATGAGGGTAGAATTTCTGAACCTAGTAGGTCTTTTAGCCAACAAAGAATAGAACAAAAAAGCCTATAAGATTTAGGAGATATGTATGATTAAGCAAATATTTACATCATAGTTTCAGAAGTGAACAAAATGGGATTAATTTTTTTTTTTTTGAAGAGGTAGATTACTTTTTGAGACAAGGTCTCACTTTGATGTCCCAGGTAACCTCAAACTCAGAATTTCCCAACTCAGCATTCCAAGTGCTGGTATGACACCACACCTGGCTGAAGACAGGATTTCTACAGCCCTGGTTATTATTATACAGTGTATGTCAATTGTCATAACAGAAGAATGTTCATTACAGACTGCTGGTCACAGAAGACCCACAGGTCAAGTGATGGTTCATTCACACTAAAAAAAAACCTGTTAGGGTGTGTATTTTAAATGTAAATTTGTAAAACTATACTTCTTTATTAATGTGAAAAGAGAACCTAACCCTTTTAGATATGATGTACAGCCAAAGCCCCGGAAGGAATCCCAACATGTTTTCAAATTGAGAGAGTGGAGACACAAAAGACAGACTTTCACGCTTCATCTCTCTTTCTGCCTTAGGAGCCTATAGAGTTGGAGTTGTTGTTATTTAAAAAGTAGTTAGAAGTAAGAACTGGTGCTCCCCACCTAGACCAGGAGGAAGTGCTTTGTGCCTTTTGTTTGGGCCATTTTAAACCAGACACAGGCTGCTTCTCAGGTTACCTCTTGCAGCTTGTTTGACGGCACCAGCTAGTCTCATTTGGCCCCAAATCCACTGCCCACCTCTCTTGCCCTCTGTGGCCTGAGACTCTATGATCCAGTTCCTTTACACTTCCCTCTCTTTGAAGTCCTAGCATGTGAGGCACCAGCACATCTAGGTCACAGAGAAGGTGAGCCTCGGGTGTCTTCCTGACTTTCTCATGTGTCAGGACTCTGTGGCTCCAGCAAGACTGACTTTGTCTACTGCTTCTGGGTGACTCTGGATTCCCTTCTATTCTCAAGAAGAGTAAAACTGCATCTTGATATTTTTCAGTGTCTTCTTAGTAGCTCAACTCTGCTTACATGTTTGTAAATAGAATCTCATCTCTCCAGAATCCAATTCTCCTTTTGCTTGCTGGGTGCCTAGCAGCATATTTAAGAATACAAAGTCCAAGCTAGTACTTTGGTAAGAAAGGTTTTCACCAGCACCAGGCTTCTCAGAGGCTGTGAGACAAAGAGAATGCCAAAGAACAGGAACAGCAACAGGCCTGTGAATTCACCACCTGACAACTATCCAATGGAGCTTCTTAAAACTGTAGCTTCAAGAAAACACCAGGTCACAGGGAGGCCACATGACAGTGGGCTGTCCAGGAGCAAAGATTGTATTTTCTCCAACTTACTTTCTTACTACATGAAATTATTTTTTTTCATTCAGTTTTCAGGGATTTCTGATGTGCCTTGGCATAAATTTCTTCAGAACTTAAACCATTTGGGGGTTTCTCAGCTAAAATTCATAGGCATATGCTGTTTGCTAAATTTGGAAAAATTCCAGCTCTGTGAGCCTCAGCCCCACCCTCTTGTCCTTTCTGGATCTCTGACAATGTGAACTTTAGGTTCTGTGGTCCCACATATTCATGGTATTGTGACAATTTTTATTTTCATGTGCTTCTCAGTTTGGATAGTTTCTATTTGTTCTTCCAGTTTATTGGTATTTCTCTTTCTTCTTGTCCTGCTTCAGCCCATCCATTGCTATTTTCTATTTCTACTGTTACTTTGCCTCACATGCTGTGTCTAGTCAGCTCTAAAAGCATTTCTTCTTCATGTCTCATGTTGCTTTGTGCATTTTATTTTTGTTTCCAGTTGCTTATCAAAACAGTTTTCTATGTGTATTTTCTATGGTGCCTAATCAGTTCCTAGATCAACTGTTATCTATCTTAGTGTTGGTCTTTGATATTCCTTCCTTATCCAGACTCTATGTTTACTGATTCTTGATATGATGAGTGAATTGTCTGGGCTACTGTGAGACTCTGGGTCTGATTTAAATCTAATATTTCATTAGGGCCCTTTGACTATATACTAGTGAGGGTTTATTATTATTATTAGATAAGGATGGATATCTAAATTCTTCTTTAGGTATCCAGTAACCTTAATGTGGGGATTCAAGTTCCCATTGGACTCAGCCCACACAATCTAGCTGGGACAGACCATCATTGCTCTCGTGTGGTCTTCAGTAACAGAAATGTAAGCTTCACTCCCTATCCTCATGGTAGGATGCCCAGGCTCTTGAGTCAGTAACCCGGCATTCTTGGTACCACTCCAGCAGGAGATGAGGTAGAGCCTAATTACCAGGGTGACAAGGCACCACTGGCCTTTGCTGGTAGCAGTGATTGTGATTCCCACACACCCACCATGGTTTTGGCTGAAAGTAGAGGTTTACTGTCCAGTGTTTTAGCATTTGCAGCATTTTTCCCGGTTCTGTAGGTAAAGGGACCAGGCTTTCTGTGCTTGTGATCTGTGCCACTGGCATTTCTAGGGTGCCAGTTTCTCTAGCACTCAGTCCAGCACAACAGGGAACTTACCCTGTATTTTTGTCAGGGTTTTTAGTTGAGCTAATTTCTACTTTCTACTTTTCATTTCATAGTCTTGTATTTTATACAAAAATTTCAGGGTTTTAAATTATAATTGGGAAGAGAAATAGAAAGGCCTTTATATATTTCATTTTGCCTCCTCAAAATTGCTAACCCTTGTTTCACCCTCATACATAAACCCCAGGTACTTACGTATCCTACATAAACCTACGAGTACAGTTCTATGGACTAACCAAGGTAGGACGCATAAGCCGAACTGAAGCTTTGAAAGTGTCCTACTCTCAGGGACAGAACGGCAGCTGTGAGGACAGATAGTTTGGCAGCCAAAGTGCAGGAATTCCTACACTGTCTGCCAATGGCAGGGGAGTCCTGAAAATGTAATCAGGTAGAGAAACACTCAAGCTAACTAGTGAACACGAACAAGGGCAAGGTTGTCATTCAAGGTAAGGGCATGCTCATTTTAGTGTTACTTTTAGAAGGAGAGACCAAAATTAGTTCAGCCCTCATGGGCTGAGTCAGAATTCATCTACAACTTCTTCAGTTGTAATGATTTGTAAAGACTATCAGGTAATTGTAAGATCCTTCATAGCCAATCAAGCCTTCTGCAGATAACACTTTAAAGGGATCCTAATCAAGGAAATGGATCTTGATGACGGGTTTACTAATTAAAATGCAAATCAAGATCCGTGGAAGTAAATGTCCTTACTAAAGTTCACTGCACAGGGGAATGAGGTATTGTTATTTGTGGTCTTGGGGTTTGAACCTAGACCACTGCATGTCATGCAAGCACTCTGCCGGAGCTCCACCTCCCGCTGAGAAAGGGCTTCTTTTGTGTATTGAAATGAAGCTTTTAAAAATGCTGACCTCTACCTATGCCTTAGTAACTGTGTCTGTATGTAATGCTTCAAGATAAAATTTAGGTGGGGTTTACTGCTCTTACTTTTGGAGTTAAAGCAAAAGTGAACTTTGTTGTTGGTACAAACATCTTTCATGCTGGTGGGTTGGAATTAATCATGTAATGTGTGCAATTGCTTTATCCAAACCCAGGTGCTCTGATTTTAACTTTTTGTAGTTTTGGAAACATTTCTGAGAACAAATTAAGCAAATGTTACAGTTATGGAAAGGCTCTTCCCCTGAAGAATGAGAAAATCCTAGAGAAATACTGACCTCCAGTGGCCACACTGAGCAGTCATTGGCAGGATCCCAGGAACCTGAACCTACAGCAAAGATCTAACAGCATTCTGTTGATGTGTTTCTTATTGGAGGCAGCAGCAATTGTGGAAATTTCTTTGGTTTTCAAATTTTATGCTTAAAAATATAAAAACTTTTCTTGCTGAATACACTAGCCATTCTGAATTAACAGCTGATAAGCACAATAATTTGTCATTTAGTTTAAATTAGGTGAATGGCATCCAGCAGAAATTATATAGACTTTAGGCCAGTTGGAAAACAACAGACTGAAATTTGAATTTGAAAGATATTCAAAACAAGCAGACATGTTCGCCTGTCATCAAAATACATATAAACACATGGCACACAAAGCAGCTGGCTTTCGTTCAGATACAAACCAGCCCTCCAGGCTCCTGTGCTTGAGCACTGGGGCTCCAGCTGGTGGCGCTGTTGGAGCAAGTGGTAGACCCTTTAGTAGGTGGTGCCTTGCTGGTGGAAGGAGTCATTGGGGTGGGCCCTGAGGGGACAGCCTAGATATCCCAAGCTGTCTGGTGCTTTAAGCAGCACTGAGCTGCCCATCACCATGTCTTCCTGGACAGCAGTAGGGCAAAAACGCTCCTCACAGGTTGCTGCTCCTCACAGGTTGCTTCTCCTCCGGTACATGACCTCAGTGGTAAAAAAAAAAGTGACTAATGTATACTTCTTCTCGAACATACATGCTAATCACATTTCTTTCTCCATGACTCCTTTTGCATTTGCCACAGCTTGGAGCTCATTTGGAAACATGACTTTGATTTCAGAGAAATTAGAAAAGTATGCAAAAATAAAAAAAAA
>CABHPR010156780.1:0-56981 GCA_902168415.1 Peromyscus melanophrys
AAGCTGAGGGATGCTCCCTTCTGTCCCTTTGCTGGGATTGTTTCACGAGTGCATTCAGGAGTTACATGCTGCTCCTGTCTGCCTTGCCAAGAGGGCTGGGTACTGGGGGGATCCACTTGGAACCCCTGGACACAGCCACACTGCAGTGGGAATAGAATTATAAGCAACAAAACTAGCCTCAGCCTTACATGCTCATATAGCAGGTGTAGCTTCTGGGTTAGTACTGAACCAGCATTCGGGGCTGGGCTACACATTCCTGTGTAACAGGAGGAATCCATGGTGGGCTAGGACCATGCAGCTGAGGCCAGAGAAGGCCTAGGACAGCACACTCCTGGGTCCATCACCCGAGCCCCATACCATGAGAGAGTCCATACCATCCACCACTGGAGGTCTGAGATGAAAGGGTGGCTACTTCATGAGAAGGGGGGTGGGGGTGGGGTGAAGCCTGCAGGGCTTATTTCTGAAGGTGGGCATCATCTTGCACTGTGGTGGGCAGATGGTAATGTATATTACTGAGGTCTGCTCAGGGCCTCTATGGGGATCATATGGATGTTTTCCCCATAAAAGTCCTTGCAGGGGCTTTGGGGACCTCCATGTGGTCCTGCATGGTGTAGCTCCGTTCCCTGGGCCCCTCCCCCAGTGGGTCCCACACAGACCTCTTCTGAATTGGGGACTCCTACCTGCCCCAGGCCGTGTTCCAGAGCAAGAGTCACCTTGAAAGGGTTCATGGGTGGGTCAGGGAAAGGCATACACCTGTGCCTTCCACCTTCCAGACACTTCTCTGGACAGGGGAAGATATTTAGAAGCTGCCTCTCAGGAACTGCTTAACAAAGGAAGGGCCAGCAAGGGTGTTGCAAAGCAGGAGGGATAGCCCATGTAGCTCCTACCCTCTTACAAACAGCCCAGCAGTATCCTGCAGGAAGTGGGATCAGGGTAGCCACAGGTGTATGCCGCTCACCCACCGGGCTTCTTATGGGTGTGGGTTTCAAGATTCTCCTAATAAACTGCCAGGGGCAGTTGGGAGCTGTGGCCACATTAGACCCATAGTCCCATATTACAGTGACTGGCTAAGCCAAGCCAGGTTTTCCTGGCGGGACCAGGGCACATGACTCTTCATCTCCAACTGGCCCAGCTCACCTGCCTACCTCGTATTACCCTCTTTTTCAGCTATCATCCTTCACCTTCATTGTGCTCACCACACCCGAGCCAAACATCCTTGAATGTGGCGCGATAAAGGAGAAAGAGACATGAGTTAGTAGATCCGGTGCCCACCCACTCGTGGGCAGTGTCAGATGCATACAGTAGATGGTATTAGGAGGAAACAACCTTCCCACATGGTCCGAGGTGTCCACAGACCAGCGAGGGCAGCTGGCAAGGCCATCACGAGCACCCATCATAAGATGTACCCCCCAGATCTCAGCAGGGGACGAGAGTAGCTTTCCTAGAATCAGTCAAATCTCCCCAAAGGAGAGTATAGAGCAGGCAGTGGTTGGTACCAAAAGATGCTTCTCTGAAAGAGACAGAGGCTGATGGCTGGAGCTGGCATGGAATGGTGCCCATGGAGACGTTGGCTAAAGCCGGAATGCAGGAGGGTTGACGTAGTAACCTCAAGAGTGGTCAGCTCTGTGCCAGGTGCTGAGACCAGATGGGCCAGATGTGATAAATAAATAAATCTCAGGTGCAGAGGCAGAGGATCTTGGTCCTTTGTAGGTACCAAGTAGGCACTGGGTCTGTTAAGGCAACATTCATCAGCACACAGGTGTGCTTTAAAGGAATCTGGCTATTGCTTTAGCTAAGGGAAAAATGGATGGCTGGGGTGCCAACGCTGGGAAGGAAGCAGTCCACAGGACTGGACAGGGACACTGTGGGGCCACCTCCAGTTACACTGGGCATTCAATGGCAGCTGTCCCCAGGCTGCAGAGAATCAGCCACAGTAGCAGACAAATTCCCCCAATACTCTGGGTAACTCATCAGCATAGGAGCAGGAAAGGGCCTGGGAGCATTGTGCCCTCCCGTCCAGGCCACCCTTTCTCCCTCTGGTTCACCCGCATGGCGTCTGCTCCTGACGTCCGCTGGCTCGTCTGTGTGCTGTCCCTTACCTCCTGCTCGGCACCCACCACGTGGCCCATTTGCTCCATCCCAGAGCCCCCAGCAGGCATGTCGCAGGTCCCCGTGAGCAAAGGCTGCCTCATGCTGCCCCCGGCCTCCCTGCCAAGACTAATTCTGTGTGTGTTTTCTCTTCTTCCTCCACCGCCTCATGTCTGGTCATACACCGCTCTCTCACACATGCTGTCCCCAAGGAATGCCATAAGGCTAGGAGCTTGGAAGGCGCTTTCCTGGAGCAGCCCGAGTTCCCCCAACAGCCCCACCGCAGTAAGAGACTGTTCAGTATCCCTGAGGTAGCTGAGGAGGACACGGAGCATGGCGAGCCGCTGCTCAGGCAGGGCATGGGGTCCTCCAGAGCCAGGGCCTTGTTGGCCATGGAGCGTGGGCCAGTGCGGTCCTGTTGGGGACATCCAGTCCTACAGGGATCCTGGCTCCCTGCAGAGCACAGGGGCCCGGGCATCCATATGGAGGATCTCTTTCTGGAAGACAGAGGTTGTCGGTTCAGCCGCTCGGCCACCAGGAGCCCGGACAGTGGTTTGGACTGTGGCAGTGAGGAGGAAGAGTCTCGATTTAGTTTCAGGAGCACCTCCACCAAATGCAGTCCAGGCCCTGGTCACTGTCCCTGTAGGAGAAGCCCGAGGCCCCTACTGGCCCGGAGGCGGACGCTGACCCGACAGAGCAGCATCGAAGAGGACTTTGGGGAGCAGGTGGACCCCAGTGACGTCATCAGGAGCGATGACCCCCAGCTCAGCCCGGAGAGGCCCGTGCCCAGGAGGGATGGCTGGGACGAGGCCAGCGACCACGAAGATTTTCGGGGTGTCTGGAGGAAAAGCCCAGCCATGCCCGACAGTAGGGCAGCTGAGCGGCTCGCACAGCCTCCTCCCCGAGTGGCAGACGGCCCTTTGGTGTGTCAAGTAACCATCCTCCCCTGCGCGCGCTTGCCAAACCAATCCGAGCTCATTCTTTTGTTGGTTTTGCCTTTGGTTCGGGGTGCGGAGTGCATCCGGGGACTCTCTGGGCCGCTCTTCTCTTTGGTTCTCCCTGCATCTTTTTGATTTCTTCAGTCTCATTTGCTTCCCAGTTGCTTGACCATCCCGAAGGTTTTCTTGCTTTGGAGTTAAACAATCTCCCCCACAGAATCAGCGATGGTTACGGCTGCTTTACTTAAAGGACAACTGAATCTAAGTTTTAATTAAGGGTTAGCTGAACTGCTGAATATCTAGAACTCGGGAAACACACATCCCTCCCCTCACCCCCTACACACACACACACACACACACACACACACAATGATCCTTAGGGACTCAAGGAGGACGCTGGTATGATCAAAGGCTTTTTGTCCGTGTTGTTTTGGCTTTTTAAGTTTTTCTTTTTCCTTTTGGCTTTCATCTATCTAAAAATATGGAGCATAACCAGGGAAGAAACTCATTTTTTATAAATTGTTTCCAAGGTCTTACTCAGCCCCCAGTCTTTTTTTCCCCTCTGTGTCTACCACACAGCAAGGGTTCATCCAAGGCTTCATACATCTCTGTAATTGTATCCTTTCTACAACGTCTGCCCCCCGCTGTACTCGACTGTCCTTGGGCACACAAGTCGGCCACCAGCATGGTGGCAAGCCTCCTTCTGAGCTGTGCACTCTGTGATGTGTCCATGCCCTGCGCTGCCTGCATCCCATGGTGCCCGCCCAGTCTCACCCATGGCTGTAGGCTCAGACACCTTGGCTCCTGTGTCCTGGGAATGGCCTCCACCAGCCTGATTCCTAGTGATCTGCTT
Organism: Peromyscus melanophrys; assembly: GCA_902168415.1. Taxonomy (NCBI): domain Eukaryota; kingdom Metazoa; phylum Chordata; class Mammalia; order Rodentia; family Cricetidae; genus Peromyscus; species Peromyscus melanophrys. The sequence continues at coordinate 3,880 of CABHPR010156780.1, forward strand.
CCTTTCAGTCAGTTCTGACTCCTAGTCCAAATGAAAGGTAGACATCTCTAGACAGGAGGTCTGTTCAGGCCCAGGTTAACCACAGAGCACGATCAAAGCTGATAGCATGCAGACACTGCCCTCTGAGTATCCGGAACCCACCATACCCCTTCTGTCTGTGATGGACTTTGGGAACTATGGCAGTGGATCTCCGCTACTGTGACATTTGGGGGTGGGATAACAAAACCAGAAGACTTCTCTGCAATGGCGCCTAAACTGTAAATTATAGTTTGCTTCAGAAGATTTACCTTCAGGAGCAATAGCATCTACCAAAAGCTTCCTCCTATGACTCATTTTTACTACCAGCCCCACTGCGGTGTGTCCAGAAGGGACCCTGATGTAAAAAGCAGGGTCCTAGGCCCAGCTGGCTTCTCCCCCGGGTCACTCAGCTAACCTTTCAGTTAAAAGCTACGTTTAGTTGCCTTTAGTGCTTTTGCTTCCAATCCGGATTGATTTGGCTTTAACTCCTCCTTTCCTTTCCAAGGCCGGCCAGACCTAACCACGGTATTCTTTTGGGTCTAGATTTTAGGAAACTCTGCTTTGATGGGGCGAGGAGACCGGATGGATCACGTGAGCCGAAGGTATCCTCACGGTGGCGGAGGTCCTCAGAGGCACCGGCCAACGATGGCTCCATCCATTGGTTAGTGGCCTGATCTGTATCATTCACTTTCTGTCCACCACCTGAATTCAAATAATTCAGGGGTCACACATGAGGACTTTGGTCCCCGTGATAAATGTCTGAGAAAAGTAACTGAAGAGATAAAGGACAACAGGACTCACATGTCAGGGTTCGATCCATCATGGCAGGGACGGTGCGGGAGGAGAGTGGCTCACCTCGTTAGCCACTGTTGTATGTGTGTGCGTGTGAGACCCAGAGTGAGTTTGGGGAGAGGAGGAGGAGAGAGAAAGGACAAAATACTGCATCTCTTGGCTTTATCCTACTCCATCAACCCCAGCCCCTGGGATGGTACCTCCCAGATTCCCACATGGAGGACGCAGTTCTTCCTTCCTGCTAAATCCTTTCTGGACCCACACTCAAACATACATAAGAGATGTGCTTAGGAATTTTCTGAAGGGAGAGAGGGAGGGAAGAAGGGGGAGAGAGAGAGAGAGAGAGAGAGAGAGAGAGAGAGAGAGAGAGAGAGAGAGAGAGAGAGAGATTGATTGATTGATTGAGTGGATTATATACCCCAAATATTCCACACGAGCTCCAGGTAAGTCGAGTCATCTGTGTGCATAGGCCACATTGGTGCAGGTCTTGGGAACACTTGGAAGCTGGAAGTGTCCCCAAGATAAGTGCCCCATCTACCGCTGTCCCTGCGCCTCACCATCCACCCCAATTCCATTACCTCCACCCACTGCATGACAGCTGGGCTTCCTTCTCTCACAAACCACTCAGGATTCTGCCAGTGGTGCCCAAAGCTGACATTTGGTGATTGCCACCAACTTATGCTAAGGGTGGTTGCAGGTTGGGGGCAACAGCTGCCCCTGGCATGGAATCATGCGGACAGTAGTTCTAAGAAGTGGTGTTCATGAGGCAACAGGGAAGGGAGGAGCCAAATAAACCAGGCTTTTGTGAATACACACCATACCACACACACACACACACACACACACACACACACACACACACACACACCACAGCAGAGACACTAAGCAGGAATGGCTGGGGACAATATCAGGTTCGCCATGTCAGAGAGGAGGAAAATCTGCTTAGGTGACCCAAGTTGGAAAGGATTCAAATTACCATGAGCAAGAAGTGTTGGAACACGGTTCTTTCCCCAACCCCAAGAGGAAGCCACACAGCCGTAGGAATCCTTTCTGGGCTTTATCCTTCTGCAGTGGCAGGGAAACATTTGCTTCTACAGCCCTACAATCTTCATGAGGCATCTGTTTTACCCTTAAAGATGTCCTTGGCTGGTTATATTTGCAGCTCGTGGAGTGTGAGGCCTCAGAATCCATCCCCACACCACACCACCACCCCACTAAACCCCACCCGACCACCACCACCAAAACCTGTTCTCAGCGATCCGGAAGATAGCAAGAGGTGTGTGGCCAGACTCAGAAACCGCGGACCCCAAGATAGCAGATCAGCGCAGGGCTCTGTGCTCCGATCCTAGTGCCTGGCCGACCGACCTGGACAAAGTGAGCAGAAATGAGTCTGAGCTGTCCCAGTCGGTGGGACTTCTGTCCTGAGGCTTGAGAGCCAGGGCTGGCTCACTCAAGGCTCAGCTCATGCCCTGCTAGCCAAGGTGGCTGTCCAGTCTCAGTGTTATTGTTTGACAGATAAAGGGTATAGCTCTGCTGGAGATATCACATGGCCAAATAAACAGGCCCTTGTGACTCCCATCACCACCCCACCACTCCAAGCAGAGACATCATAAGCAGGAATGGACATTGCCATGGTCACTGAGATATATGTCATGTAAGGAGTTAGGGCAGGATTTCTATTCCAATCGCCCAGCAAGTTAGAGACAGAAAAAGAAAAAGGCAGGGATATCCCATGCCCACAGACAGGTCAGGTGTCCTTGTCACTGGGGACAGGCTGCACTGTCCTGTCAGGTACCCTTGTCATTAAGAGCCAGGGACAGCCTTTACTGCCTTGGCTGGTACCCTTGTCATTGAATCTTTTTTTTTTTTTTTTTTTTTTGGTTTGGTTTTTTTGAGACAGGGTTTTTCTGTGTAGCTTTGTGCCTTTCCTGGAACTCTCTTTGTAGACCAGGCTAGCCTCGAACTCACAGAGATCTGCCTGCCTCTGCCTCCCGAGTGCTGGGATTAAAGGCATGTGCCACCACCACCAGGCCGGTTTGTCTGGATTCTTAAGATGAAGAACACAGGAGGCTACAGGCACGTGGCTGGCCCCAAAGAGAGTAATGCTGTGTAACAAAGATCACATCCTTCATCCTAACACTTGAAAGAGCATGAGCCATGCCTTGCCTCTTCTCAGTTCTTGTAGCCACCCAAGAACCCGTGTGAAAAACATAATTTAAACCCAGCACTTTGCATGGTGTACGCATGTGTGGAACCACAGCCCTAAGTGCCTGTCAAAGACCTCAGAAAAAACCATCCATGGGATAGGTCTGTCACTCACCAAAAAGAACACGGGCAGATGGACTAAGGAGTCAGTGACTAACGGTCAGGGGTCAGGGGTCAGAGGTCAGAGGACATGTTCATCTGGCCCTTAATTCTCTTCTCTTGTTAAAATACGAGCAATTAGGGTCTGGAGAGATGGCTCAGTGGTTCAGAGCAGTTGTTGTTCTTGCAGAGGACCGGGGTTCATTCTCCGGCACCCACATGGCGGCTCACAACCGGCTGTAACTCCAGTTCCAGATGATCTGTTGCCCTCTTCAGGTCTCCACATACACATGGTGCACATGCATACATATAAAATAAAAGACAAAAACTTAAAAAACATTAGCAATTAGTATTTTTGAAACCTCCTCTATTCCAAAAGCATCCATTTTTCTTTCCTAGAGGTAATGAAGTCTTTATATCATGTTTTCCTGGGTCTATTTTTAATAGACAGTGGAGCCTCAACTAAGTAAAATATGGTGGCTATTAATAATCTGATTTCTAAAACTAATATTAAGTAAACCATGTTCTGCATGATTTAGGTTCCTTAGCCCCCTGTCTAATGACACCAGGTTCCTTAGTTCACTTTTGTTTCCAAAGACATTTAATTGTGCTTAATTTTTTTTTCTCAGGAATTTTTGGGCTTTAGGTTAATCTTACTGACCTGACCCATTGAATGCAAGGCTTGGGCCGGTGGGGAGGGTGTTACCTTCTTGAAAATGAATGTCGTCCCCCATCTGAGTGTAATGGAGTCGGTCTTACTGATCAACTTGGACTCTCTCTCTCATTGTTTCCCATTCTCCTGGTGGTTTGGGGGGTAAAACGGTACATCCTGCATCCACAGGACATGTTGAAAACTGAACACTAGCTGGACCAAGTCTAGTCCTCCAAAAGAGAGAGTCCACCCCTGCCAAGAAAATGTTACACATTGTAGATAATATCAGACATCTAGGTGAGATGTATCATGATGTGGGTAAGCTGTTCCTGAGCGAAGGCACTCCTGGGTATCCTAGAGGATGTAATGGTGTGGTCCAGGGGAAGCTGGCCATAGGCCTCCATCCTTAGGGTCACACTCAACTCCTGGCCACAGAGGCTTGCTAGCCACAGAAGTACCACATAACACAACCCAGAGAAGCACAAAGAACAGACAGACACCAAATGCTGGTTTAGGCCACATCTAGAAGTTCCCATCCCTGCGCTGTTTCTGTAGCTGAAACTTCTCCAACCAGGCCGCATGACAGGGAGCTAAGCTCCTCTTGCATACCCCAGCTAGGTCCCAAGTGGGGCCTCACAGCTGCCCCTGGTTCCACACATCAATCCTGTAAGAGTGACTGTAGGAGTTCTCACGCCTGCCTGCCAAAACCACAATGAAGAAATTAACAGGTCAGGCTGTAGAGGATTTTGTCCAAGCACAAATTAAAGGGAACTTTGTTTTATTGTATTTTATGTTTTTAGAGTCACTGAATATTATTTATAGACACATACATACATATACACCATGTTTTTATTAAGATTTGTCTTTATGTGTATTATTAGCGTTTGTTATGTCTGTGCTCCATGTACATGCGGTGCCTGTGGAGGCCAGAAGAGGGCGCCAGATCCCCTGGAACTGGAGTTACAGGTTGTTGGGGACCCGGCTGCTGGAAACTGAACCCAGGTCTTCTGCAAAAGCAGCCAGTGTTCTTAACCTCTGAGCCAACTCCCCAGCCCTCGAGGCATGTTTACAATACGTGAACAAGAAAGGGACAGAAGCCAGGACAAGAAGGCAGCAGTACAAATGGTTTGTACCCTAAGGTACAAATGGCTTCAGAGAGACAGTATGGTGTGGGGGTTTCTCAGTTTCACCTCATTTTAAAATCTGGAATATTTTACTTCTTTTCCCCTTAGACTTTCTGACACGGGACAGGTAAACATTAAGTATATTTAGGGTCTGGGAAATGGCGACTGTGAAACCATGGGGTGATAACCAGGTGTGAGGACCCCTTCCTAGTGCAGGTGTGCATCTTTAAATCATTATTATTTGGTAGGTAAAGAAGCCATCTCTTTGGTGTTCTCTGTCCACCTATGTCGTCCTCCAAGTCACAGGCTAGAGATAGTTGTCGGGTCAGGTTGATCTCCCAAGCCGCTCTTCCTCCTGCCAATTCCAGTTTCTGACCAACTCACAGGGTCGGGATGTTACCTGGCCACAGACTATTGCAGCAGTTCTCAGCTTGTGGGTCGTGACCCCTGGGGGGGTGTCGAATGACCCTTTCACGGGGTTGCATATGAGATATCCTGCATATCAGATATTTACATTATGATTCATAAAGTAACAAAACTACAGTTATAAAGTAGCAATGAAATAATATCATGGTTGGAGAGCACCACAACATGAGGAACTGTATTAAAGGGTCACAGCATTAGGAAGGTTGAGAACCACTGTTCTATTGTATCCCTCTCTGTGAAATGCATGCCCGTGTACATGTGTGTGCAAGTGTATACAACTGGCCTCTGGATTTCAGGTTCTGCATTCTCAGATTTGACCAACTATACAGAGAAAGTATCTGAAGAACACTTTCACCTGTCCCAAACATGCACAGACTTTCCTTTCTTGTCACAACTCCCTAAACTGTGGAACAGCCAAGCATTGACACTGTACTGAAAATGCCCTGGAGCCAGTTAAAGTGTCCAAAGTGGGTGAGGGTTGGGGGGATGGCTAGAGAGGTGGTTCAGTAGTTAAGAACATGTATTACTCTTCCAGTGGACGTCTGACCCCAGAAACCGCATCAGGAGACTCACAACCACGTGTAACTCCAGCTCCTGGAGGACCCGGCTTCTCCAGCCTCTGAGGCACCTGCACTCACATGCACATACCTATGCATAATTAAAAATAAATCCTCTTTAAAAAGTGTCTGAGTGGGGAGTGCAAAAGGTGCTATCTGCCATCATTTTAAGGGGGAGGGTCTGCATGAGGGGAGTCTGTAATGAGCATCGTGTGGGTATAGCGAGACAACCACACACCTCATGGTATCAAGTCACACACACACACACATACACACACACACACACACACACTCACACACTCACATTAGGATTTAAAAAAAGTCACCATTAGATAGTGAAAAAGCATTAGTTCCCTTCCATGGAGGTTGTTTCTGCCACTGGTTAAACATTCAGAACTGGGAGAATAGCGCTGTCAGCCATTTTGAACTCTGAGATGCGAGTGAGTGGTAAATAAACGTATAGTTAGCCTTGTGTTCTGCTGAGGACCCAGGAAGCATGTCCCGAGGGTCACGTTTCTACTCTGAGGGGAGCAAACACCTATGCTGACAGACCCACTGACTCAAGGCTTCTTGCTACCACGGCTTTCACTCACAGTACGGCTTAGTTTGGAGTGAGGCCCTGTTCTGAAGCTATCACCTGCTTCAGCAGTCCACCTCTGGGGGATTTCTGGCCCCATGGTGAGCCCAAACAGACAAAGATGAGTACCCAGGGCTGTCCTTTCCACAGATGCACTCCTGAGCTGTTCCACAGGGTGTCACATGACCCCTGTGCTCTGTCCCCTGCATGCTCTAGATGAATACACCGGGCGAGACCGCCTTTCTCCAGACTTCTATGATGAGTCAGAAACCGACCCTGGTGCTGAGGAGCTCCCGGCCCGCATCTTTGTGGCATTGTTTGACTATGACCCACTCACCATGTCCCCGAACCCTGATGCTGCAGAAGAGGAGCTTCCCTTCAAAGAAGGACAGATCATCAAGGTAGTGATGGTTGTGGTGTCATGGGGGGGGGGGCAGAGCCTGGCAGGGGGAATTGGGTGGTGCTTGTGCAAGCAGGGGAAGTAGTAGCCCTTTTTAGCCTCAAGGGATGTTGGAGGAGATGGCTCAGGGCTGTGAAAGCCTTGAATATAAGACAGGCCTCTACTCCACCTAGGAAAAGGGCCACTGCCTTCACCTGTCTGCCTGACGGGATTGTGCACATACCTATGCACACATCCCTGCATGCCTAAGTGTGTCCCGTGTACTACGTGTGCAATCAGAGTCTATGCTTACAGACCCTGAATTTTAAAAGCACAGGTGTCCGTGTCTGACCAACAAAGGGGAGGGGAGAGAAGACGAGGAGCCATGGTCACGGGGCCAGTGGACCTGTGACTGATGCAGGCGAAGGGTGGGCTCTGAAAAGTGTGTTCTGAGCAGTTTTGACTTTAGGTGACTCTGCTGTTGGTGGGGCTGGTGTATGGCTGAGCCAGCCTATCAAAATGCTTTACTTACTTCCCCTTGCCCCCCTCACCGCCCCCCCCCCCATGGCTCCAGGTATATGGAGACAAAGACGCAGATGGCTTCTACCGTGGGGAGACCTGCGCCCGGCTTGGCCTCATTCCCTGTAACATGGTCTCCGAGATCCACGCGGATGACGAAGAGATGATGGACCAGCTGCTGAGACAAGGCTTCCTCCCTCTGAACACACCCGTGGAGAAAATAGGTGAGTGCGGTCCCTCAGGCTCTGCTGTGCTTGCACTTTTTGCACAGTCCATGGTGGGGGTAGGGGTGTGGGGAAGGCGGGGAGTTGCAGCCCCCAGAAGCACAGGCCACACAGCACCTCTGAGTGCCCAGTTCTCGGGAGGATTTCCTACCCTTTCTTGTTGGGCAAAACTCACTCTGCAAGCCAGTACAGAAATGCCCCTGCACGCTTTAGGAGTATTCACACATCCTAGCATTTGCGTGCGCACACACACACACATGTACACGTGTCTGATGGGAGAAGTACAGCTAAAAGTCTTTGCTTCCCGTTCTAGTTTGCTTTCTGTTTTGCCAAAAATGTTGCAACCAAAAAACAAAACAAAACAAAACAAAAAAACCGACTTGGGGAGGAAAGGGTTTATTTCACCTTACAGTCCGCAGTCCAGCGTTGAGGGAAGTTATGGCGGGACCTGAGGCACAGAACATAGGGGACCCCCGCGTACTGGATGGCTCAGCTAGGTTTCTTTACAACTTAGTACCCAGGGGTGTCACCGCCCGCAGAGGGCTGTTCCCCACCCCTGCTTTAATCATCAATTGAAACAGATGCCCCCACAGACTTACTCACAGGCCAGTCTGATGGAGGCAAGTCCTCAGTTGAGGTTCCCTCTCCCCAGGGTACAGTTACATTAATAAAAGGCCAGAGGTCTCTCTGGAGAAGGATAGGAGGAGGGCTGACTGTAAAACTGGTCAGGGTCATAGTGTGGCCCTTCCTCGTGGGACCTGCCTTTCCTTTAAGGGGCTTTGGATCTGTCATTAGCTCAAGTCTGGAAACCGGTGGATGGGCTGTGATGCTCTGTTAGTATGACCCAATATAGCCTTTCTTTCATTTGCTTTAGAGTTTCTCTGCTTATACAGATCAAATGGAAACTGGGTAGTCTTATCTACTTCGTTCCAAGAAACACCATGATTAATTAGCCTGTCCCCAAAGTCAGGCTATTGTAGGTATTATTTTGCCTGTGCTATCCATTATGGTAACTGTGCTCACCTTGCCTTTGGTGATTCGATGCTGCCACCTGGCCATGCTACTCTGGGTGACTCAAAGACACCCTCCCCAACATATGTGATGGCTCACCAGAACTGCACCCCTGAAGCTCCTGCATACCTAGTAGGTGGCTCCACCAAGAGTCTTCTTCCCTAGCAATTTTTCACAGCTTTAGAAGCTTGGGGAGAGGCCTTGTGAGTCCTGTAAACTTCCGAGTATTTTGAGCCTTGTAAGTTTCCTTAGCTTTATGAGTTTTAAGAGCCTCCATCTTCCCTCCAGGAAGGAAGGTTTCAATTCAAGGGATAGCTGTGGCTTTTTCCCAGAGCAATGGTCAGAACCTCATGGTGCCTACTAGGCTGTCCCAAGTCTTAGTCACCTGGTGCCTCAGACTACTTGGACTCATGTGGGGAGGAGGTCCCCTACTTCATAGAGCCCCTGTGGCATGGTAGACACAAGGGAGAATGTCACTGTGAAGGTGAACAGTCTAGAAAAAAACATTAAGCACTGGAGGCTGAGACACTTTTCCCAAGCTAGGGACATAGCAGGTTACGCATACCCTTTTGGGCACTGAGTGGAGACAGCACTGATTTGGGGATCTTCATGACTAGATCTTATGGTTTTGCAGAGAGAAGCAGAAGAAGTGGCCGGGGTCACTCTGTGCCCACTCGAAGAATGGTGGCTCTCTACGACTATGACCCGAGGGAAAGCTCTCCCAACGTGGATGTTGAGGTACCAACCCAGAGTTCTTTCATGTTGTAGTGATCTGGAACTGCTACCAATGCCTTCCTGGCTAAGCTTCTCCTGGGCACCATACTTAGGCCATGTGCCTGTAGGTCTCACTCTTCTCTGAGCATGGTAGAGAGGGAGGCCCAGTGACAAGCTGCATCAGAGATGGCAGTCACATTCTCTGGCTCACGGCCAGCCACAGAAAACACAGGTCCATGTTCTCAGTTAACCTGTGGGCAGCCAAGGTCCAAGGATGCCAGTGAGAACTGTAAAAATCAATGAGAAGCGAGCAAATGGCCATTCTTAGCCACACCCACAAATTGTCCTGCCCCATTCCACCCAGCTGGTAATCACCCTGACCCAGCGAGGTGCACGGGTTTGCTGCTGAGAATGCAGACATGCTCAGCCTCACTCAGAGTATGTACGCTCGCTCCCTTGTGTTCTAAGTTCCCACTCATCTGTTAGGGTGTCTAGTTTATAGACTGTGTCATGCAGAGGTATTCCACTTAGCCTTTGTGCAGCGTGGCGGTCACTGGGTATGACTCAAGTGTTTGATGTCATGAGGACAGTTATAGTGGCAAATCCCTGTCCCTATGGCCTGAGTCTCCCAGCTCTATTGGAAGAGCGACCCATGACCCACACCTGTGGGGCATGGCAATATGGAGTCCCTTTTTAGCAGAGAAACAAATGTTAACTGTGGCTGACGACCCCTCACGTGCATGTAAAAGATGAGAGGGAAGGCCGGTGGTCTGGGTGACTGGGGCAGCTGGGCACCCCATGGCACAAAGGCAGAACATGATCAGAAATAAGGAAGAAACCTCAGAAATAAGGCTGAGGTCTTTGCCTCCAGAGTCACCCGCCCCCAAACCAGATTGATCTGGATTCCTGCCCACAGCTTTGCTTATCAGCCGCTGGCTGGGGAACTGTCTCACTTCACTCTCATTAGGGACACAGCCACACTTGTAGTTATCCCCAGCTAGCTTTCTATTTCTCCCTTCTGCTGGGCTCTATGGGCCGAAGGGTCTAAGGACAGTTTGATTTCTGGACACAGGGGCTTGTGTTCACCATTCTCTACTCTCCCCAGACTGGGACCTAACACTTAACAGATGGGTGTTGAATTGATGGTGGAGTTGGGCAATTTTCTTGGTGCTGAGAGGGTGTTTACCAATGGTCCTCACTCTCCAGGGAATGGTCCCAAGTTTTGCAGGTGTGTAGAGTTACCATGTGACTAGATTTCCAGTGCATTACCAGCAGGTAGCAATGACCTTTAATCTACTGTGTTTCTCTTAGGCTTACTTAGAACAGATGTCCCCCCAGCTTTGAGGAGACACCCCCCACCCTGTCCCTCAGCTCTGCACCCTACATCTTGACTTAGCTGAAAGACAGGTTAATTCTCAAAGAGTATGAGGAATCCAGGGCCTTGCTGTAAAACACCTACTGTGTTGCGGCATTCTCTTAGCTCTGTCTTACGTCTTTGCAGGCTGAACTTCCGTTTTGCACAGGAGACATTATTACTGTTTTTGGTGAAATTGATGAAGATGGATTTTATTATGTAAGTGTTTGGAACATCAAGAAATGCTGTTTTGCTGTGGTGGGAACATCAAGAAACCCCTGGTTTGCTCTCTCTTACATTAACACATAAGCTGTGATCCATCTATGTCATGTTCTGAAGCATTTGCCTGGCTTGCCGCCTCCCTGAGCTGAGTTCTCCTTTGTATATAATATAGAAATCTGGGGGCCAAAGTGACAAATGGCTACAATCCTGGGACTTGGGAAGCTGAGGCAGGAGGATTGTAAGTTCAAGGCAAGGCTGGGCTATAGAGCTAGATCCTGTTTCAAAAACAGAGAAGAGGCGTAGGGGAGGAGGGAACAGTAAGAGAAAAGGAGGAAGGAGGGGGAGGGAGGGAGGAATAAGGGGAAAAAGGAGAAAAGGAGGGGGGGAGGAAGGGAAGGAAGCTAGCGCTGTGGTCTCTCGTTGCTTTCTACTAATTATAGTATTTTCTGTGTCTACAAACCATAGACAAAGCAAACACAAAATTGCCACCGTCCAAACATTTACGGAACAATTTGATTTTCTAGGTTATTTACGGCCTGGGTGGTGGGGTTTCTTTCATGGCGAATAGGACGGATAAACAAAACAAACAGGCGGGCCAGCCCCAGCTTCACCCACCTCCCCACACCTCCTGTCACCCATAGCCAAGCCCTCAGGTAGACCAGCCCTGGCTTCACAGCACCCCCTTCACACACAGCCAGACACCAGAGAGTCACTCTTCCTGCTCATTGCCTGTGTCAGCCCAGGCACCTCCCTCCTGTTCTATTGCTATCTGGTGAATAAGAGAGACCACACACAGGGTGGGGTTAACTTCCTGCTTCTGTGACTGGATGTCCTCTGCATGCTCCCCCTGCCCCACCCCCCACCGCCGTGGCCACCCTCTGTGGCCTTCCTCTGTGGTTGCTCCCTGTCACATCACCCCTCTATGGCCTCCTGCACATACTTGGGAATCCTACTTCTCCATGCAGTGGTGGATGATCCCAGAGATCCCCCTCAGGCTGCAGGGTTTTAGAGCTCTGCTCCTCCGAGCTGCCAAGATTTCACAGCAGGTTTTGGTGGGATAGCCACACTGCCATGTAGCTTTGGGTGAGCTTTCCACGCTCGCCTGTGGGTTTTGGTGGGATAGACACACCTCCTTGCACAGAGTGACAATGTCTTTCCGTAGGTCACGGGTCTACTCGTTAGCTCTTTATTTGGAGAGCGGTTTTGTTCTATGAATTTGTATGAGGTCACAGCCTCGTTGTCTTCATGGATGGTGTGCCGAAGGCTCATCTCAGTTACTCTGACTTCTTCAGTTCTGTGCTTATTTCTCACATGCTAACTTGGGGCTATGTTTCCTTTTTTCTGAGTTAAAGCATTATAAAGATCGTTTCTAAGGGACCCGTCTGTGACAGGAGAGCTGCCTCAGAGGTTAAAGAACTTGCTTCTCTTGCAGAGGACCCAAGTTTGGTTCCAAGCACCCTTGCCTGGTGGCTCACAAACGGCCTATAACCCCATCTCCTTCTTCTACCCACATCCATTGGTATTGCACACATGTTGCATATACTCATACAAACAAACACACACATACACACAAATGGAAAGAGAAGTAAATCTTTTTCTTTTTAAAGAAAGCTGCCCTTTTAAAAATCTCATCCATATTGTATATACTAAATTCCACTTGTATGGAGGATTCTTGGCTCTGTCTTTTTTTTTTTTTTTTTTTTTTTTTTTTTTGGTTTTTCGAGACAGGGTTCCCTGTGTAGCTTTGTGCCTTCCCTGGAACTCACTCTGTAGACCAGGCTGGCCTCGAACTCACAGAGATCCGCCTGCCTCTGCCTCCCAAGTGCTGGGATTAAAGGCGTGCGCCACCACCGCCCGGCTGGCTCTGCCTTTTCGATCTCTATATTTTTATAACATATAATATATTCAGGGGAATAATTTTGTAGTTAGCCTTGCCCCTACAACAAACCCTTATTCCTCTGTCTAGGGAAAGTCTATGTCACATTTAGGTTAGGCTCGGGGGAAACTGTCATGTCTGTCTGACAGTGAATACACTCCCTGTCATCTAGCAAAAGATTCAGAAATGTTTACTCCTTTTTTTTTAAATGCATTTTTAAATCATTCTTAAGAATGTATGGGTCTTATTGCTAGTCTCGACCCTTGAGCCACAGCCCCAGGCTTGCGTTTACTTTTTTCATTTTGAGACATGGTCTCCCTGGGCTGTTCAGGCTGGCCTCCTGAGTGACTGGGTCACCGGCCTGCGCCTCCAAGCTGCAGTGACTGTGGCTGTACAGACTTCCGCTTGGGGGATGTGCGTATTCCCCGTAAACTACAGTCATGAGTGCTTATCTGTTGTCGTCAGCCGATTCTCTCGAGTGCTCCAGATGATGACAGTTTAGTCTCTGATGTTTGCAGCTGTCCACTTGCTGTCTTACTGTCAAAACAACGCTGAGTAACATGTCTGGGGTAGCCAGCCTGTGGCTCGCTACAGCTTCAGTAGTAGACATATCTACACAGTCACCTTCCATCTTCCTGACAGAGAGTCCTGATTTAGTTTACTAAATTCGTTTTATCATTAACCCATTGACTATGGAATATATATGCACATATGTGAATATATGTGTAAGCATATGTATACATGCATATATACTGAATGGGCTGGTTTTCCCGATTTCTATTAGTACACTCCTCATTACTGTATGGGAAGGCTACTCATCTTTGTATTTTAATTTGCATTCTGCCACTCTTCTGGTGGTGGCTTAGCAACTGTAGGGAGTTTGCTGTTGGAGTCCTGGGGTCTCTCACATCTGCAAACAGAGACACTCTGATATCTTCCTCTCGAATATCCTTGTTTCTCTTGCTATGACTTTCAACACCATATGCAATGGAGAAATGGACACTCTTGCCTTGTTCCTGGTTTTAGTGACAACACTTCGAAGTTTTTCTCATTTAATATAATGCTGACTGTAGGTTTGCTATATACAGTTTATTTATTTATTTATTTATTTATTTATTTATTTATTTATTTATTTATTTTATTTATTTTGGTTTTTCGAGACAGGGTTTCTCTGTGTAGCTTTGTGCCTTTCCTGGAACTCACTTGGTAGCCCAGGCTGGCCTCAAACTCACAGAGATCCACCTGGCTCTGCCTCCCGAGTGCTGGGATTAAAGGCGTGCGCCACCACCACCCGGCGCTATGTACAGTTTTTATCATTATGTTGAGACATTTGTCTTTTATTCTGAGTGTCTTCAGGATGTAGGATGTCATACTTTGTCAAAAGCTTTTTCTGCATCTACTGAGATGACCATGTGGTTTCTCTCCTCGACAGTACCTACTTAATGTAACTTATGATGTTTATTGATTTACATATATTGAACAGTCCCTGCATCTCTGGAGCAAACCCAACTTGGTCATGGTCAATGATCTTTTTTTTTATTAACTGATTAACTATGGAATATATATGTGCATGTATGTATATATGTATATATATATACATGCATATATATACTAAGTGGTCTTGTTTTTCTGATTTTTTTATTCATCCACTCATTAGCATAGGAGAAGGCTCTTGGATTTGGTTTGCAAATATTTTATTGAGAATTTTAGCATTTGTATTCATCAGAGAAATTGGTCTGTAATTTTCCTTTGCATTGCATATTTTTTCTGCTTTTGGTATCTGTCATACTAGATTCATTAAAAGACCTTGTAATGTTCCTTTTCTATTTTATGCAATAGTCTGAGAAACATTGGCCTTACTCTACTTTGACAGTCTGGTAAAATTCACCAGTGAATCCACCTGGGCCTGGACTCTTTTTATGTTGGGAGATTTTAATCACTGCTTCAGTCTCGCTGACTATTACGGATCTAACTAAATTGTTAATCTCATCTTGGTTTATTTTGGTGGGTCATAATGTGTCCAGAAAATTATCCATTTCTTTTTTATTTTCCAGCTTACTGGGACATATGGTTTTTAAGGTAATACTCAATGGTTTTCTGAAGCTCGCTGGTGTCTGTTGTAATGGCTCCCTTTTCATCTCTGATTTGGGTCTTTCCTTGCTTTCTATTGGCTAAGGGTTTGTGAATCTTCTTTCTTCAAAGAACCAACCCTCTGGCCATTGATTCTTTGTATCTTTTTCCATTTCGTTAATTGCTGCCCTGTTCTAATTATTTCATTTGCTGATTTGGCATACTCCTTTTCTGGAGTTTTCAGGTGCTTTGTTCAGATATTTACTCAAAATCTCTCTGATTTCTTGACGTAGGCATAAATGTAGCTCTAAACCACCATGCTAGGCCTGCCTTTATTGTATCCCAGAGGTGCTGGTATGTTATGTTTTCATTTTCATTTGATTCTAGGGATGTTTTTATTTCCATTTTGATTCTTCATTCATCATCAATTGTGTGTTATTTAACCTTCGTGAGTTCGTATATGCTCTTAGAGTTTATCTTCCTGTTGATCTGTATCGTCTTATTCCTTTGTGATCAGAGAGAATACAAGGAATTATTTCAGTTTTCCTGTATGTGTTGAGACTTGCATTGTGTAATATACGGTCTGTTTTAAAGAAAGTTCCATGGGCTTCTAATGTGCCTTCTACAGTGGTTGGATGGAATGTCCTATAGGTGTCAGCCAAGTCCAATTTATCTATGATGTCATTTAATTCAGATAGTTTTCTGTCGGAATGACCTGTCACCCAATGTCATTGTGCTGGGGTTATTCTGTGACATCTTAGCAGCACGTGTTTATGAAAGTGGACGCTCCTGTGTTCGGGCATGTGTGGATGGTGATTGCTCTTGAGGAATTGCTCCTTGACTATGAAGTCACCTTCACTGTCTCACTGGTTTGGCTTCACATCTACTTTGTCGGATGTGAGAGCAGCTGTTTGTTTTCTACTTCCCGTTTGCTTGGACCACCCTTTCCATCCTTCTGCCCTGAGGCAGTGTTGGCCTTCTGTGGTGAGGTGCTTGTGTGTGTGTGTGTGTGTGTACAAACAGATGCTTCATGTGCTGTTGTTTTAATCCAACCTACTAGTCTGCGTCTTTTGACTGAACTCTAATGGTCTCAGTTCCCCAGAGGTATTACTGAAAGTTGTGTATTTGTTTCTGCCATTTTGTTGATTTTTGTGGTGCTTGGCTTTTTCTTTCCTTAGTATTATTGCAGTGTGGTTTGTTCTTCCTCGAAGTCTTGTGCTGGACTTGTTTTTCCCTTCAGTCAGAAGGATTCCTTCAAATATTAACTGTAGGGTTGGCTTAATGGTCCCAAATTCCTTCAGTCTCTGTTGGGAAAAGTTTCAGTTCTCTAATTCTGACAGATCCCCCTGCTGTGGATAGGAGTCCCGGTTGGCCAGAGTTGTCTTTCAGAACCTCAAAGGCATTTTCTAGATCATCCTGATTTGAAAGCATCAGTTGCCAAGTCTGCTGTTACTCAGATGAGCCTGCTATTATTTGTGATGTGTTTCCCATTTTTGTTCTGTATGTTTAGTGTTTTGATTAAACCATGATGAGGGGAGGTTCTTCTCCGGTCTTGTTTATGTGGCCTGGATGGGTCTCTCTCCCTAACTCTGGAGAACTGTTAGTCTTGAATATGTTCTCTGTGCCATTAGAATCAGATTCTCTTCTGCCTATGCCTATAATCCAAGGGTTTGGTCTCTTTAGAGCGTCGTTTATGTCTGAGAATTCCCACTTAGAATAGATGGCACAGCTCAGCTTTTTATCATTGTCCTTGCTGGATCATTCTATTTCTTCCACCTTATCTTCAGGCTCAGATATCTCTTCTCTCCTTGATCTGTTCTGTCCTTGAGACTTTCCATGGAGCTGTTCTTGTTTTTCTACATTTTTTTTTTTCATTTCTGGTACTTCAGACTAGGTTTTCTTCATTTCTCTTTGTTGACTCCCCGTTCACACTGTCCATCGTCCTCCTCATTTCCTCCGGCTGTTTAGGTTTTAAACTTCCTTATAATTGTTGTGCTGAGTTCTGTATCTGGGATTTCATTTAACTCACCCTCACTAGATGCCATTGCTGCAGGGTTAGTAATCTTTGGAGGGGTTCTGCGTCTTCGTTTTTCATGTTTCTTATGTCAGTCACCATGATGGGATTTATGCACCTTATTTTTGCTACTTGGTTCTTTAAAATTTGCCTTCTTTCACTTGCTGCATTTCTAACACACAAGATTGATACAGTGGATTGTGTAGTTTGTAAAATCACTCCTCAGTTCAGGAGCTTTGGGTGCTTGGGGAAGCTCTGCATTACCCCCTGGGTGGCTTGTTAACTGGAAGAACCATCACGGCTGCTGGATATTGCTACCACCCAGCTGTCACTCTCCAGTTAACAGGGGCCCTTGAGATGTCAACTGTTGGAAGACAACCAAGGGCAGTATGGAGTACACATGGCTTCATTTAATGAGACTGGGAGTGGGAGGGCCGTATGGTGGGAAAGAAAATGATTAAGTATTAAGTTGAATTTTGAAAAAATATAAATGAGATGGGAAAAGTGGCAAGAGGGAGAAGCTGGCATACTGTTAGGATTCACTGATTTTTAGAGAGGGTTAAATCTAAGAAGTATAAAGGGGAGAAGAAAAGAAAGATGTAGGAAGAGGAGCATACGAGGTATGGCTGAGGGATACAGTGAAACTAGTAAACTTGGGTGGGGGGATGTAAAACAAACCTCTTCAAATATGAGCAGGATACAAACAAAAGCCAAGCCATGTATCTATACACGTACATGTAAGGTTAGCAATTATGTAATAGAAAATAACAGAACATTTACAGTTTGACTTGCTGGCATAGTTATGCTGCGTTGAAAGGTGAACTTCTCAAATCCCTCTGGCTCTAGAAGGCTTCCGAGGCTGTGTGCAGGAGGGACCAGTGGAAGCCATTGATCTCTGCAGACTCAGTGTTCCGGTTGAGGAAGGGGAGGGTCTAAGTCCTCTCTCGGTAGTTCTCTTGGACCCTGGGGCCCACCGAGGCCTCTGCTGTCCCTGTAGATGGGGTGTATTCAAGGAGCAGCTTTCCCCTTGCAAGTTAGTGCTGCTCTCTCCAGGGCGGCTTGATTGGCAGGCAGGCTGGTGTAAAGAGGGCTTCCAGCTGAGCTCTGCTTCCCCCGCAGGGATCTCCCTGGCTTAACAAGCTCTTCAACAGACCTGTCTCTTCCAAGAGAGCACACTGAGCACTAGCTCTTTTCTATGTCGGGTTTTGGTGCTAAGACTTCCAGCCTAGCAGCTTACCCAGAAATCCTTGAAGGATAATTTTTACAGGTTCAATTCGCCACGCCACGGATGTGTCAGAATGGGGTTTTCCTCTTAAGTCTGACTCTGCCATGGCACGCGCATGTCTCTTGTTGATCCATTCATCCAGCGGTGAGCATGTTAGTTGCATTTGGCTTTTGACTGTTGCAGGCCATGTAGGCATTAACGTTTGTGCATGTGGCTCTCTGAGACCTGGCTCTCCAGTTTCTGAGGGGCATATCCTGAGGTGGAGCTGTGGATCACACGGTCGCTTTGTGGTTTCTGGAGGACCCACCGCGCTGTGCTCCACAGCAGCTGCACCTCTGCATTCCCACCAATGTGTCATGAGGGTCCAGTCTCTCCACATCTTCATCATTATTTGTTTTCTGGTTTGGGGAGCCCCCGGGAAGTTCTTTACCATACTCATCCTGATGGTGTAAGATTCAACATATGTATTTATTTTTTACTTTTTGTATTGGCAAGGGTGGGGTGGGCAGTAGGTAGGGGCCATGTGGAGGTCAGGAACAACGTAATGGAGTTGGTGCTCGCCTTCCACCCAGTGGTTCCAGGGGTTGAACTCTGGTTGTCAGGGTGATGACAGGCACCTGCTGATCCACCCTGTAGTTAAATCCGTGTTTGCCCTATGACTAGTGGTGGTGGGATCTTCTCAGTTTTTATTTTGCCATTTGCCTAGTCATTTGAAGAAATGCCCACTTTAAATGGCTTTTGTTTGGCGGTTGTTCTTTACATATTCTGGTTAATAACCTCCAGCAGAAAGACCATTTCTAACTACATATCCCTTCCTTGGGTCCATCACTATGATGCTTTTGGTTGTACACCGTAATGCCTGCAAGTTCTTTGTTCGATGGGGTAGGCTGACTGGTGTCCTAGATCATCACTGAAGAAACACAACCCTGTGTCATCAGGACCAGCCAGGTTTTTTTTTGTTTTGGAGCCAGGACTCTGCTGTTCTGCCCAGGCTAGTCTCAAGCAGTCCTCCTGCTGCGGCTTCCCCAGTGGCTGGGATTACAGGCAGGAGGCGCCATTTCAGCCAAGTTTGAACTAGGTTTGAGTACTTGCAAGCAGGTTAGTGTTGGGAATCCTGGGGATGGAGGGGTGTGACTGCTGGGGGATTGCACTCATGGAACTCCACCTTAACCTGGTGTGTGAGTGGGTTTCTACCACCCAGAAGCAGGGGTTTGCAGGAGTGAACACTCATCTCCGCCTTGTTGGTTCAACTTTTACAGTAATGACAAGTTAGTATATAAGAAGGAAAACCACAGGGTTGGTGACATGAGCACCCCTGACCTTCTTTGCCCTTTTGGATCCTTGGCTCCCAAATTTTACAAAGAGTGGCATTGGCTGGGGTCACCGCTGTCACTGTCTTAACACCCTCAGCCATTTTGATTTGGATATAGGATCTTGCCAAGTTGCCAAGGCTAGCCTTGCACTTCCCAAACTGGCTCAGTTGAATGCAGACACCAGGCAAGCGCTTCACCACTGAGCCACACTCCCACCCTAGAGGATGCTGGGCTTAAGAACAAAGGAGCGGCTCCAAGTAGAGTTGAATCTTTAGGATCTACTCCATAATCCTAAAACAAGAGCTGCACTTGACAGGCCAGAACAAGACCTGTAGAAGACTGAAGTTCCCACTTTCCAGGAGGCTGAGTGGGAGGGTTGTGAGTTCAAAGCTGGCCTGGGCAACTTCGTGAGAAGAGGGCTGGGGAATGTGACTCAGCTCAGAAGAGTGCTTGCCTGGCAATGTGCATGGCTGGGCTTATTCTTGTGATCCAGACCCTTTGGGGTAGTGCTTACCCAGCATTCCTTCAAGCCCTGCCACTTCTAGCCAGAATCAACAGGTCACATCTGTCCTCTTAGGCAGGGTGTCCTGGTGGGAGAAACAGGCTCTGGAAAAAGAAGAGCTTCCCTTGACCCTTCCCCCGCCCTTCATTTCCAGGGAGAGCTGAATGGGCAGAAAGGCCTCGTGCCTTCCAACTTCCTGGAAGAAGTGCCTGACGATGTGGAGGTCCACCTTTCTGATGCTCCGCTCCACTACTCCCAGGAGCCACCCATGCGCTCCAAGGCCAAAAGGGTAAGCCAGCCCCCTTAGCCTGCCTGCCTGCCTCCCTCTTCCCCTCTCTGTGGTCTGGCGCAATCTTGCATTGCTGCTTTCATGACTTGGGCCCCACCAGCATCTGCCCTGATTTTTTTTTTTTTTCCTTCATCTGTCCTTCTTTGGGCATTGTGCCCGCAAATGCTTAGCTCCAACTTTAAGTTGGTGTCCCACAGAAGGACCCTTTGTTTTCGGTCAGTCTGCCTGACTCCCAGGCCTTCCCTGGCCTCCACAATGGGTGCACAGTTCAGCTGACAGAGAGTGAGGTTCAGGGACCCGGAAGCCACTGGCGCCCCCTTTAGAGTTCTAGATGGCAGGGCTTCTGTAGCTTAGCACGCCTGCCTGAGACTGCATTCTCTTGAGTGTCTCATCTTCACGTTTCGCCATCACTGCGAGTTCTTATCTGTTGTATTTTACGTATATGTTTTTATCTCTTCGCTCATCTGCTTGGACATAGAAGAAGAGTGTTCATTTCACACCCTAATCAGGCATGTAGCCTTCACGTAAGTGAGCAACCGAAGACACCTTAGAGAGATACCGACTTAAGCTACCCTAAGCGGACAGCGCGGTAGTCTTAAGACTTCAATGTGGGCTTAAAGAAAGAGAGAGAAAAAAGAAATATGTCTCAAAAAACCCATTGGACCTAAAGTATTATAGGCTGTCTCACCTGGTCTCAGTTGCCCGGCAACTGGATGCATAGTGAAACGAATCATCTCGAACAATTCATTTTTAAATATGTCCATTGAGAATACGGGAAAGGCCAACCTTGGGAACATATTTCTTAAAGCTGTTTGTTTACACAGAGTGCGCCAGCGTGTACTCACAGGGGAAGCTGCCTGTTGCATTGTTTGCCACCCTCAGTAAAAGCACAACGTGATCCACGTGTTTCCTATAAGCACGTTTGAATCATACTAATAGCCAAGACTTTAAAACTTTCATCCCAGATCAAGCCCTGCGGGGTGACCTTGGCTCTGGGCATGCCAAAGCTGGCCGGAACACCCAGCTGCAGCACCTTGGCCTTAGGAGCAGGTGTTCCCTCTCCTCAAAGCACAATTGTTCAGAGCTCATGGAGGTGAGAGAGAGGTGTCGGCATACCAATGCAATACTGTCTCCCGACTCGGCAGCTCCCGTGATTGCACTAGCTGGCCCCCCGTGGTATCTTCAGGTGTGCTTTGGGGTGCGCCCTAGGTGTTCTCCATTAGAGGTAGACCTTGATTTTAAATCCAAGCAAGCTTGGGGCCCCCTTGCCTTGTAAAGGTATGCCCACCGCGGGCCCGGCTCTCAACTTGCCAGGTTTTGCTCTGGGGAGTTTAGAGAGCCAGAGGCCTGGCGATTACTGGCCATGCTCAGGTGTGCCCAGTTGCTGAATGAAGTAAAATTGGCACTCTGTGTCCCTGAATCAAATTCTACCCCTTCAAAGCACTGATGGTTGACTTTTTTTTCCCACCTAAAAGTCTCTCAAAACCTACCATGTGCTGGGGAAAAACATAACCATTTCCAAATAGAGGAATGTAAGTGTCCAAGAAGGGCCTTTGAGCTTCCTTAGATTGCAATTAAGGTTCATTCCAGTTTTTTTTTCTTTCAAACAGTGTGCCATCCCCAAAGTTTCCGTAGGATTCTAACTGACCCAAGGGCTCACTCCACCATGGCAGGGTCTTAGCTACCCACCCAGTTCACGATCCATCCAAATTCCCATTGAGACCTTTTGCTTTACAATGATTGATGGGTACTCGGCCACCTTGCCTACCCACCTGATTGACAATCCCTTCCCCTGCTTTTAGTCTGAATTTTCAGAGTAAATTATGACCTGGCTTTCTTTGCCAAAGCGATGGCCACCCCGTCTCCCAAGACAAAGACAGCGAAAGCCCATCGAGGCCAGCCTCTCTCTCTCAGAGGGGCCTTGGGAGCGGGCGTGTGCTTCTCATGGCATACTTTAAAAATTGAAAGAAGAAACGAACCGCCCACCCTTTCCCCTGGCTGGCGGGAGATGGGGCAGTATGCGTTACCGAGTGAATTGTTGTTGGCGCTGACACACTCAATAAAACTGTCGCAATGTACCTACTAGGTTCCTCCCGAGGGTTCAGGGACAGCAAGGAGAGCTCCATCCCCCACAGCCCATCTCCATTCGGGGTCACCTACGTCATCTATGGGTTCTGGTAGTCCTGGGAGAGGCAGGGAAATGTCCTCGAAAAAGAAAAAAGGGCTGCTCTCCAGAGGCAAGAAACTGCTGAAAAGGCTGGGTGCGGTGAAGTGACCTGGGAGCCTTCGGACAGTTCCAAATCCATGTCACTTGCTTTAATTCCAAACTAGGGCTTTCATGACTCCCAAAACCCAACCTTGACCCCCCCTTTCCCGCTCAGCAGTAGAGAGATGTGCTCTTACACTACCATCCACATACTATTGGAGAGATCAGGGAGGGCTGCACTGTGGTCCCCTCCTCCTCCTCCGCTCCCAAAGTTCTATCCAAAGTCTGGGGTGGGAGGTGGGAGGGGCAGCTGGCTGAGCAGCAGGGAGGGAGGGCTCTCTGCAGCGCCCCCTACCTGCAGTTCCAGCCTGCACACACTTGACATCAGCCCTTACAGGATTTCTGACCTGCCCCCCACTTCTCAAGATGCTTGCCTCATCACGCGTTACTGTCATTTCCACTCCGGTCTTGAAATTCCTAGTTTAATTCGCCTTGATGTTCTGCCTTATAACTGCACAGTGGTTTGTACTGTCGAATAAAAACACCGTGTATACTTCTCATGTGTTGTGCATTCCTGGGCTTCATCCTCCCTGACACAGTGGCTTCACATCACAGCGGCCCAGGCCCTACATTTTCTGATGCCTGCCTTGGTCTTTCAAAGCAAGCCAGCAAACACACAGGAGATGTTTACTTATTCTTTCCCCCCCCCCCACACACACACATACACACAAGAGCAAAGGAGAGGGAGCGACCGGCAGCATGCACGTCCCTCTGGCCAGCCAGGGAGCTGCTAAATGACCTTTGCATTCAGTGTCCCATCCTGTGGCTTTTAGATTTCTGTTACTTCCATTATTTATTCAAATGCCTTGCCCCGATACACCACCAACAGCACACACAGCAAAGCCACCATATGTTTCATTAGCCAGATCAGTGGGAGCCTAAATTGAAGTCTCGCAGCCCCAGCCCCACACTCATCTTTAACATTAGCCTTGAACAGCGGACCTCCCGACATGCTGGCAGAGGTGTGTGACGGTCACTACTTTGTAATTCCTGTCCACTGTAAACTGTTTCTACTCTTTATACACACTTTTCAGACTGCCTTTCTTTTGTAATTTCTGGAAGGTTTATAAATGAATGACAAAGCTTTCCCCATCGTGTCTTCAAAAACTATATTGTAAATTGTAAAATAATTGTATGTGGTAGATTGATTAAAAGGCTGTTCCTCAGTGTGTGAAGTGCTGTGTGGATGTGTGCATGTGTACAGTTAGGGTGACTTATTTTCTAGAAATAAACTTTGTTATTTTGTACAATGCCATGTAGTCTGCATCTTTCTTTTTAAATTCTCTTATCCTGGCAGGGGAACAGAATTCCTTTCTGCTACATGGCCATAAAGAACTCAAAGGGTTTGGGTTTCCTGGGACTAATTAAAGATATGACCTTGAACCATGTTCTAGGAGTCATTTCTATGACACTCCTGCTGGTGATATTCATGGGAACGTAGACGGCAGGAATTAGTCTGTGTGCTACTAGAGACATGCAGAGACCACAGGAATCCGTTGAACTTTGGATTCCAGCCAAACCTCTTAGCAGCAACCCCCCAACCTTTCTAGGAATGTTAATAAAGCAGCTCTCTGACTCAACACTGTGAAATACAGCCTGACTCACCAGCTAGCTCTGCAGAGGTTTCCTTTGCAGGCTATGGGCTGTTGGACACATTTTTCCTGGGATGCCGTGAGATGGAAAGGTAGGTAGGTAAAGACCACTCTCCTCAGTATGGCCAGAAAGCACAGGGAACAGACACTCCCCACAAAGCCATGTTCCCACGGACTCACTTTCCCCAGCGAGGCACTAGCTCCTAAGAGCCTGTTCAGCGATGGACTTCATCAATAGATTAACTGATGAAAGTGTCACGACCCCACCCCCCATATCCAGTCACTTCCCAAGAGCCCCTCAGATGGCAGCCAAGCCTTGAGCACATGAGACAGGTTCAGATTCGATCCTTAATGACAGGAATTGAGAGTAGGAGAGAAACCCAGGCTGTTTATGGTAAGGTGAAAAATAACAGTTCAAATCTATCACTTCAGATCTGACCGCACAATTATGGAACTAGTCACTGCCGCCATGTTATTCATGTAGAATTACACTTTTACCTCCTGCATTGAAACGAAATTGTCAAAAGTGGGGAAAACCAGCCAAGATCACTAGGATAAGTGCTCTCCGCCCTGGTGACTTTTCCCACTGCTCTAAAGGGGTTTCTCTGGCCACAGCGGGGGGGGGGGGGTGCATCCACTGGGAGGCAGCTGGCCACACCACACTACACCCAGTTGGGCTGCAGAGAGACAATGCTCTTCCTCATCCTCAGCCCACGAGATGGTTCTGCCCAGCTTGGTGGTGGTGGTGGTGGTGGGGTGGTGGTTTTTTCTTCTCAATTAAACAACTTCTAACACCATCACCAGACATCCAGACGTGTTTCCATGGAGAGTCTGGATCCTTTCAGGTCCACAAGGAGGAGGAAAGTCTAAAGCCAGTATCCTTTTGGGAGATGCCATAGACAGAAATACCTTTTCTACAGCTTTCAGCTTCATCAAAAATGATCAATGAGTTCATAACACACAGACCACAGACACAAGCCCACATCACTACTTGAAGGAACACAAACTGTAGTACAGCAGCTCTAGCCTGGAGTCAGACAGGGGCAGAGGCTCCTGCATGGCCAAGCTGCTGACTGGACACAATCTGTTTCTGACAAGTGTGCATGCCCTCTAAATGAATTGTCTTTCCAGGAATCCAACTTAGGAAAGAGGAGATGTGATCAAGAATGGATAAATAGGCCGGGCGGTGATGGCACATGCCTTTAATCCCAGCACTCGGGAGGCAGAGGCAGGCGGATCTCTGTGAGTTCGAGGCCAGCCTGGGCTACCAAGTGAGCTCCAGGAAAGGCACAAAGCTACACAGAGAAACCCTGTCTTGGAAAAAAAATGGATAAATAGGACACTTCCCATGACATGGTCAGAGTGTTCACTTTCTCAGACACAGTCCTGGGAGAAGTGGTGGTCCTGTCCTGAGGGGCAGGGCCCATTGGAGGGCCACAATCCATGCCAGCTCTGGGGGAACATCATCTCTGCCTTTCCTCCTGCCTCTTCCCTGATAACTCAGCCCTCCTTGGCCATTCACAATAGCTGATGTCTGATTCCAGCCTGGCTGCTCACCAACACACCACAGTTCACCTAGGAAATATGCAAATGACAAAGGATGGTGGCACAGCCCTCCCTTGCTCAGACACCTCCTCCTGCGTCCCTCAGAGGCTCAGTAGCCACAATGATGCCGTGCATTTTTCCACCTTGCAAAGTAGGGTTTCACCTAGACACAAAGGGATGGTTTATATATTCCTACTAGTATTTCCTGATCCCCCGAGTTCCTCACTGGCTGAGTTCTTTGTAGAGGTGAAATCCCCTGTGTATCTACTATCACCCTCTCCCTGTGTTCTGTGCCCCATTGGTTGGGGATGCAAAACCTTATCTTATACCCCGGGGCTTGAGAGTCCCCCCTTTTCAGATAGTGTGCTCTGCCTGTGACTTGTCAACCCTAGGATGAACTCAGAGGCCCAAACAAGCAGGCAGCAGCTAGGAAAGACAGGAGTCCAGTGCCTCCTACTCGTCTGTGATTCTCTGATGAGCTCTGAATGTATCTGAACCTGGAAGCAGACCATAATAATTTGTTTCTTGCAGCAGGGAGAGGCCAGAGTCCCAGGGCATTCTTGCCTTTGTGCTCAGGTCTGGGCCTCCCAGGGAGTCCTGCCACTGATTGCCGAATTCATGTCGGATCTGGGTAACAAGTTCTATCTGCCTCAAGAGCCTGGCAGGCTCTGGTGACATTCTGCTCCCCTTGGTGTCAGTTCCCTCAGAAAGAAGGTACTAGTCCTGGCCACAGATGCAGCAGCCACTCTGCCTCTGGCCAGAGCTCTGTGTCTGTTTCTATCAGCATTGGACTCTGTCATACCCATCACTTCCAGATACAGCCTGGAGCTAGGGGAGACTAGGGAATGACCACCATAAGGAGAGCTAGGCTAGAGGAGAGGGGCTGGGCCCCTGGGGACATATTTCCCCTCTGTACCTGTCCCTGCAAGGCACAAGAGCTAACAGGGAAAGGAAGATTTTTGGGGTCATCGGTACATACCAGGTAAGACGACTCCAGTCGGCCCACAGAAGACAAAGCCGACCAAACCAGGACACAGTGCTGTCGGTGACAAGAGACTACAGAGCCTTAGCTTGTGAAAGTTGAAAAGGAAAGGGTGGGGGATAGGAGAAGAGCAGCAGGAGAAATAAGGCCCACTCCCTAGGAGGGATTCCTTGCCTGGTATTACAGGCCTAACTACTGCCTCTTTCCTAAGGCAGAATTCTTAACTACATTCTAAATGCTTACCTTTATGTCCACAGATAAATGCAGCTCTTACCCTTCATCCAAGAAGCCTTCCCCCCAACCCCCGACAGAAACTATTACAGAAAACCCCAACTGGTCAAAATGCAGTGAACCAATGACCATGGGGTACAACACGACCCCTACACCTAAGGCTCAGGGAACATCAAGGAAAAGGGAATGGAAGGGGACCAGGACATTTGCTGTGAGACAGTGTCTTCTGTATATGACAGGGAAGCTGCACCCAGCCAATCTTGACCACAGAGTCATCTAAATAAGACCTGCACATTGACACCTCCAGGTGACATGCCAGTGTGGGTGGGGAGCACTCACAAGCACCACCCCTAGATGAAGACACTAGTGATCAACGGCTGCTCGGAGAGATCAGGCCTCTCCAGGGACAATCCAATCCCGACCGTCCAACCCCAAGTGATCAGCCCTAAACACATGTGGTCATAAAGAACCCTTTCCTACCAGAGGGCTAGGCAGCAATAATAGTTCAAACTAGATGCCACTCTACCAGGGCGTACTGTCTGGCCACGGGAGACTGGTGTGAAGCGGAGGCAGAATCACGGGTCAGTGGAGCCGACCCACTGGGGGGAAGGGTGTGCTGATGGGAACAGTGTGAAGCCGCATCCCCATGTGCTTGTTTCTGTGGGTTGGCTGGGATGTGTCGACAGAACCTTGCATGCGATTCCTGACCCCCAGGATGCATGTGGTTTGGGGGCTGCTCCATCTAGTACAGAGATGGCAGATGGTTGACAGGGGCTGGGATGCCATCACCAGGCTGGGGAGAGCTTCAGGTGATGCGGCTGCCTTTGAGTCACCCATGCACCTGTAAGTAACCCCAATAAACACTGGCTCACCCAAGTGGACCCAGACGGAATGGCTTCTTTGGTCTGTTAGTGGCCTTTTGGGAATGAACAGGTATTGCCTGTTCATTTGAGAATGAACAGTGTGTTGGCCCAAGACAAGACATGCAGCAATCCCTACTTAAGACCATACAAAAAGTCAAGGACTTGTTTTTTGTTTGGGGGACAGGTCTGGGCTATAGCCTGGGCTAGCCTCAGACTCATGGCAATCTTCATAGCCTCAGCTTCCCCAAGGCTGGCATTTCAGATGTAAGCCTCATATCTGGTTAAAAGTAAAAACAAATAAAAACTGACCCTAAAGAAAACAATGGAACCCCAGAAATGGGAATTTGTCTAGGGAGGCTCAGGTGGGAGAAGGAAAAGGACTCGGGTGCCAGCCAGGGGGGAGCTTGTGTCCCGGAAAGATATTTCATGAAGTTCTGACCACCTTGCAGAAAGAATGAAGTCCAGGCAATGGAGGGGGCAACACACCCTGACCATACCCGCTTAGCTCTGCAAACCTCTTGCCCTCTCTTTGGACATAAACCTTACTTCCAGATCCCGAGGATGGCTTTCGGTCACTGGCTCTTTCCTTTCCAGGGTGGCCACACTGAGTAATTCTCCGTTTTTGTGGTTTTCACTGTAACGTGCCAGTTTCATTGGCCTTTCGGGGATGTGACTGAGCCAGCCCAGCTTGTCAGGGCTGGTAAAGGTCTAACCTCTAACCCTGACAACTGTAGTAAGAGAGGGGCAGGGTCTTCTGTTAACATGAAGAACCACTCTGGGTGGGGGCCCTGCAGCAGGGTGACCCTGTCTGATGGCTATGCTACCCTGGGAGTTCGGCTCTCCCACCCTACTGAAGGGGTAGTCTCTTGGGGTAAGGCTGACTACCTTGCACCTTGTGTGAGGGCTTCACCCACACCAAAGGCAAAGGCCAGACAGCACCTGCCCCAGTACCTCTGGACAAATCAGCTGTGCCTGTCCAAGTCCTGAATTCCTAGTGTAACCCAGAGCCTGTGTCATGGTCAGTAGCCAAGGGACAACAGGCAGGTGACATTGGGTAGGGGCACCAGAGAGGAAAGAGAGCCAGGCCTCTTAGAACCACCAGAGCGCCCACAGCCGTGGGTACAAAGTTTCTGGAAATGGCAATCAGAGGTATGTTATAACTCTCAGGATACTGGAGCCTTCCAGAATGGAGCTGTGCTGGCCCGTCAGGACCCAGATCTGAGTCTGAAACTCTAATGTGGTCTTCCCTTC
This sequence comes from Peromyscus melanophrys, assembly GCA_902168415.1. Lineage (NCBI taxonomy): Eukaryota > Metazoa > Chordata > Mammalia > Rodentia > Cricetidae > Peromyscus > Peromyscus melanophrys. Next base: position 32,772 of record CABHPR010156780.1, read on the forward strand.
TCAGGGCCTGACAGCTGGGGGGTCTCCCTCTGACGTCAGGCACAGGATGGGTTAAGGGTCACATGCTGTGAGCCCAGATGGTGGCTCAGGAGCTTTGAGAGCTCAGGGAAACAAAATGCTTTTCATTTACAGTGCATCAACAAGACCAGATCCAAGAGGCATCGCAGAGAAGCCCACAACAGTCTAAGTGAGACGGAAACTTTATTGAGCCGTGCCGGAGGCACACACATCATCAATGAGTGGAACTCATCACACTGTAGCCCCACTTCAAGCTGCTCTCGTGACATACAGAACTCCAAGCCTCCTCTTTGCACAAGAGCCAGACAAATGGATGTGGTCCCACCTCATGGGGTACCAGCACTGCCCCACCAGCCACAGCCCTCCAGACCCTAGGGACAGAGACAGCTCTTACTCCCAAAGGTTCATGCAGACACTGGCCCCCATAACTCATTCCACTCTCTTTTTCTTTTCTTTTTGTTAAGACAAGGTCTCACTATGTAGCCTAGGCTGACCGTGAACTCGGGGTTACATCCCGGCTTTACCTCCCGAGTGCTGAGATCACAGGCATGTGCCACCACACCTGACACACTTACTTTCAGGGGTAGAATTGTATCCCTGAGTGGTCTCCAGTAGTTTAAAAACAAAGAAAACACAGGCTTTCAAAAACTCAAAACTACCCTTTTAAGTAAAGTGATGGTCACTAATTTTACTCAATAAGAAAAATCGCAAAACAAAACAAATAGCAACATTCACTACTTTACTATCAGCCTCGTCAGTCTTAAAACACTTCCATGGAGAAAAGTGTAAAGCTTTTCAACAATTCTTTTCAATCCCTACGGCCTAACTCTTAAAAGAAATACCAAAATGCACCCCAGCCTTTATCTTTCAAACCTGGGGTGTCAGAGACCCACACAGCACCTGCCTACGATGCTGCGGGCATCCTTGCCTTATGCCTTTTCCTCCTTTAAACTCAAACATGCAAAAAAACAAAGTTAGCAGTGTACAGTAGGATGCGTTCCCAGGAGCATCTCCGAGAACCTGCCGACACGGCTGCTTTAGGAAAGTCTATCTGTGGTACCAAGGGCCTTGCCACCGCTCTGCCAAGCAAACAGTCACAACACACCGTGAGAAACAAAGCAAACGTCAAACCTTAGCAAAATCTCTAGCTGCTACATACCCACACTAAAAACCAAACTGTGGCTCCCCGACCCCCTCCCCCAACATCCCAAAAGAAGGACAATCACGTGAAAAGTAGAAATGGAAGGATTGGCAGAGTTTGGGAAGAAAGCCAGCATGCAGGCCCTCGCTGTTGGTTAGAGGTAGTAGAGGCGATTGGACAGGGAGAGGTTTGGTTCTCTGTGGATGCTCTGGCCCACAAGGAAGGCCAGCTTATGGGCATACTGGCAGGGTGCAGGAACTCGGATGACTCCCTGTGGGGGGAAAGAGGGCCAGTCACTGAGCTGGGTGAGACGCCCAGGGTCCCTACCATAGCAGCCTCAGCAGGGCGGGTGGTCCTGAATGGGGCCCCGAACAGTGGCACACTCACAGGCCAATTGTAGTACACATGGCAGAGCTTGTAGGTCAGCCGCTGGATGTGGTCGGGCTTGAGGCCGCTGCTGTCGTAGATGACATTGTAGTGTGTTGGGGACACACTCCCACTCCTCACTGCCTGGCTCACGATGAAAAAGTCATACCTGGAAAGGCAGGAAGAGCCAGGCAAGGCAAAGACACACACTTTTTTATGAGGAAAAACCTTGTGTTCTAAACAAGCTCGTTTTCCCTCCAGCCCCAGGATTGTCTGCGATGTTCAGAGCAGGCTCTTCATGAGCTACTGTGGCGGTATGCACGGGAGACTGAAGGTAAGACTGTCTCCATCCTCGTCACCATGCCAATGCCACAGAGCGTGCTGGCCAAACCCCTGGGCCTCATGTCCCCTGCATGCTGGAGGGAGGGAGACTCGAACACATGGACACACAGCAGTGGCACAGAGTCGGGTAAAACCAGTTACCTCCCTGCTGCCGCCATCTTCATAACAGCAATGCAACAAATTTAATCGCTAAGGACTCAGAACAAACGTGCGAGAGGCAGAGGTAGAGCAACTGTACAGGGCTAGTAGAGAACTCTAGGTAAGGCTAAACAGCACACCAGGAAATAACTGGACATCCATCAGAGTTCTTTGTTCCCCGGCACCCACCAATGAAGGCCAGTCAGGAGGCTCCTGTGATCGGACCCTATCAGCCAAAGGAAACTAACCCTGCAGTCCCGATGTTACCTAACTAGCAACCTGGAAATCAGAAGTGCTCTACACTGGAGTCTGTCTGGGAGAGAACAAGTCAGAGACGTTCAGCGATGTACCCCAGGATCAGACGAGCTCTGACCAAGAGAGGGAGATCTATGTGTGTAACATCCAGACTGCCACCTTCAAAGGCCCCTGCTGTTGGCTCCCAGGGTCTGGGTGGCTCTCACAGCTCCAGAGCTTGAATGGCATCTGGTGAGAACACTCGCCCTCGACCTTTCAGCTCACAGGGGTGTTGTCCCTGAGTTCATGGGCTCTACCAACCCTCTTCTTGTCTAGTGCCCCAAACTCTCATTGACAGCACCAGGTTCTGTGAAGGGTGAGAGAGGCCTCAAATGAAGCCCGGCCCTTCCTGGGTATCGGCCTCATCTGTTTGCCCCTCTTTGATCCTTAAGTGACAGAACTCTCCGCCAGAACTAACTCCATAGGCAACCTCTGAACAAAAACAAAACAAAACTAAACTAAAAAATTGTGTATTTCAAAATAAACTTCCTATTCAATCACATAGCTAAAAGACAGCAAACGTTTTGTAGCCATTCCTGTCTCTGAGGTGCCAGGGCCCACAAACACTTCGGGAGTTTGGAGCATGTGCTTAACCCTGGTCATTTAAGCACTCAATTTAGGTTTTCAGGTCCATGATCCTCTGCTGTTAGCAGCAGCTCGCCCACTCAAGTCAGGGAATGTGGGGGCATTATGGAGGTTCCCAGCCCTCACCTGCAATCCTGAAAGCCCTCTCTAGCCCTACACTCCAGCCTTCAGACTAGGTGGTGAACTGCTGCCCCCAGGGACAAAGCTTACCTCCTTAGACACCCAACTCAACCCCAGAAGACAGCTGGTGAGGAGGTCACCAGAGATGTAGATCTGTCTACCTCTACGGTTGGACCTGCGAGCTGTGACCACCTAGCTCTCTCCTGCTTTCTTACTTTGGAGTCAGCTACAAGCTACAGAGAGATCTGCTGACACATAGACCCTCTCATCACCTTGACCCCTGGAGGACTGCGCAAAGCATCACAGATCTAAAGATCTGGTAGAAACAATCTATGGGTGGGTCATATATGTCCAAGTATAGCTGCTGCCTGCTGAAGCTGTTCCTAGAGTCGCAAATGCCACACAAGAGAAACTTCTCTACTATCAGGGGGCCAGCCAGAGGGTGGTGCCTCCCAGTGTCTCAACACTGAGAACCCTGGCCCTAGGGAGCATATCAGACCAGCTTAGCTGAAGAATCGGGACTTCTAAAAAAACACAGTGTTAGGAACTGGAAAACAAACAAGCTAATATGTATAGTCACGAGGCCCCAGAACTCACCACTCTGGCCTAGTGACCTCCACATCGATGACTGTCCCCGGAAGAGGGTTCTGGAGTCTTCCCCCAGACTGAGCAAAAAACCTGGCATTGACCCGCTTCTTCACCACAATCACAGTCAGTCTCGGGCTAAGGATACAGAGGAACACGGCCACGCTGAGCTGGTGGCCTGTCTAGTTAAGAAGTCACACGCTCATGCATCCCTCAGGGAAGAGCCCCCAACCCCTTGACACATCATCTCACTGCCTGCTGGAGGAGGGTCAGCACCTTCCTCCAGGACAGACCAAAGGCCAGGAGTGACCTGAAGGTGGACAACCATGTGTCTCCTGTGGGCCCCGTGACGAGCTCCTTAAGTGTGGGCATAGACCAAATCTACCAAACCTGCCACATCGGAACACTGCCTTCGGCAGGCTTCCAAAGCACTTGGTGTCAGTACTACAAGGGGCATTTTCTACTCTGAAATCTGTCTAGAGAGCTGGTTCAAAGGCATATACACATCCCCACAGCTCCCTCTGCATTGCTCACACTAAAGGGAAGCACAGCCAGAACGTGTGGCCTGTGGATACTTCTTCACCCCAGGGGCAGTAAGTAGTCTTCCAGGAGACTCACCACCTCACCCTCCAACCTCTTGAGATGCTCCTCTTAAATTCCTTGGGAAAGTCCTTTGTGCATACACAATGCACATGGAAGCCAGTGGATCAGACCTCAGAATGAGGCTGCACCTAACATGATTGGCAGTCCTGATCCAGATAATACCAGTTTCTCCCAAGCTCATTCTCAGGCAGTGTGGGGTCCTAAGAACACGTTATTCAGTAAATTGCTCATTCTTCAGTGATCAGCAGCTCCTGAGACCTTGGGAGTGAGGCCCTTGGGGCCCACACTGTGGGCTTCTCTTTTACAGTGTGGTGGCCATGAGCAGGCAAAGACTTCTGGGAGAAGCAGAGCCCTGCTAGAAATGTCACCAGCTGCCCAGGAAGCTTTGCTGTTTGCAAGGTCTGCCAGCTGCTTGCAGCTCTGAGTAGAACACAGAACATAGCTGGGTCCTGGGTCCATGTGTTGTGAGCTGCAGGGCTCTGTTTTCAAATGTCTCTGCTTGCCTAGACTGGACTCAGATCAGGAGGTTTGGGGTGATGTGTTGGCAGCAGCTGCTGAGGACCACAGGAAGGGCCCTATTTTGAGGGAACCACAGGAGATGAGCAGAGAGCTGAGATATAACTTAACTAAACCCAGTTTCATAGAACAGGAGGGCTGCTCTGACTGCCTGCTCAGCCCTGCCTCCCTTACCCATCACTACATTCGGCCCAATTCCTATGACACCTCTGCACCCTTCTCCTTGGCACGAGTGACACTTATTTCAGGATGGGCAGCCATGTCAGACCCATGTACTTACTTGTAACCTCTCCCGACTGACTTGAGACAGTCCAGAAACTGTGGGACCTCATAATTGACCAGGGTCTTCAGCTGTCCATCCCCTACGCCATCTCGGTACACAATGACACGGCTGGGCATGTATTCATTGCAGCCACTCCAAGCCCTCAGAGCAGCTGCAAAAAGTGGGACAGATTTTGAGTTCCCCGACACAAGACCAATTTCTCCGGGTTCCCAGCCACCTTCAGGAGCAGCCCGAGGGCCCCAGTCAGATCACAAGGGCACACAGACACACCTTGCAAGCACACCTTGAGCCCATCCACCAGTTCCTGTCCACGGTCCTGAAAGACGCAGCGGGAGAACCAGCTGTTCAGAAAAAAGCAGGGTGGTGAGGACTTGGGTCTGCCTGGCTCTGCCGGGGATGTCTTTCTGTATGCTGTGAATGTGTTGCTCTGATTGGTTGATAAATAAAACACTGATTGGCCAGTAGCCAGGCAGGAAGTATAGTACAGGCGGGATAAGCAGAGAGGAGAAGTCTGGGAAGTGGAAGGCTGAGTCAGGAGCTGCTGCCAGCTGCCACTACCACCATGAGAAGAAAGATGTAAAGTACTGGTAAGCCACAAGCCACGTGGCAACTTATAAATTAATAGAGAAATGGGTTAATTTAAGATAAAGAACTAGATAGCAAGAAGCCTGCCACGGCCATACAGTTTATAAGTAATAGAAGTCTCTATGTGTTTACTTGGGTCTGAGTGGCTATGGGCCCGAGCGGGACTGGAGAAAACTCCAGCTACAAGGCTCAGCTGTTCTGAAGGTTCCTGCCACCTTCCCCATATCCCCAGGAGGCCTCAGCTAATCAGAAGAACAAGAGACTCTTCTCAAGTTACCCACGAGTTGCCCAATTTCTATCTCAGCAGTGTAATTTCTTCAGCAGGGGACAACTGAGTGACCAGAGGGGTCACCAGGGAGCTCCTGCCCGCCAGACCAAGTACTCTCCACTCTGTTCCTGACAGATGTCTTCCATGCTTCCCCTTTGCTCCTCAAGACCAAGACCACAGTCATTGACACCTACAAATAGCAAGTGCCCTGCTGCTGCGGGCTAGTCCCTCATTCCATAAACACACTGAAAACTAACACTGAACAGCAGAGAACTGAGTGAACTGGGCTGTTTTACTGAAAGCGTGAGTCACAGTTCAGGGCCCGAGAACAGCTATCAAACCAAGGCACTTTCCGAGTCAGCCATTGAACGAGCCATAAGGAACACAGAAGAGAACAGAATGGTGAAGCTCTGAGTGTGGCAGGACAGGAACATGAGGGCCAGTCCCAGGCTTCGTGGTATCACCGCTGCTCCCTGGCTCACCGGGTCATCCCTTCATTGATGCTGGCAACGAATCCTGCGATGGACCTCCGCCCAGCTGTGGTGTCATGGTAACAGTCGATGCCCACGATCATCGCCAGCTTCAGCTTTAGTGAAAACAGTGTCATTTAGCTGTGGCAGGGTTTTGGCAGCCATGAGCAAGGCTCCTTTCCCTAAATGCCCACATAACCACCCTGTCGCCGATGAAAGCAGACTCACGGGCATGTCCACCCGCCAGAGTTCACCACCCATCTTGCAGTTCATCTGCAAGGCGATCTTGGTGGCAATGGCCATGACGGTTTGCTGCTTGCCCAGGGTCCGTGCTACCACACACTGACTTGGGGTAGGGCAGTCTGTGCACAGGTACTTCTTGATGGCATCGTATTTGTCCTTCCGATTACTTGACAACAGACAGACAACCTGAAAACAAGCCAAGCACCTCATTACAGAGAACCAGGGTGTGGAAGGCCAAGAGCGAGGGGACAGACCTGAGCCCTGTGGGGCAAAGGACGCTTGTCACACATGTCACCAGTCAGTGGGGCAGGAGTAACAATGCTGCTTGTTCTGGTCTCAGTGGCAGGCGCTTACACGAGAGGCGCTGCACGTAAGAAACCTGGGCAATAAAAGCCATTGCGGCTAGAGACCCGAGCACGGCACACGACCAGCATGAGTGGGTCAGGTTAACACAGGAATGCAAGCACAGCTTTGCCTCATAGGTGGACAGGCATGCAGCCCTCTGAGCCTTAACTTGCAGCTCCCTGAGAACCATGGCTTTTAAATTCTAAAAGCTCTAGCTTGGGAATCTGGTCAGAATGTGAACTGTCCCAGGAAGAAGGTGACAATTCTGAGGACAAGATGGAGTCCCTGATCAGAGTGTTCCCCCTGCCCGAACTCTGAGGGTCCATGTTCAAGTTCCTAAAACCAAATCTAGCTTGTGACTCACAATTCCAGCCCCCAATGTGCACCCAGACTCGTTTTTCAATTCTCTCTGGTCCCCAACAAATTAGGCTCCACCTGCTGTCTCCGTTACTCTAGATAGCATGGCAGCTCTCTATCTGCCTGCGGCCTTGGAGAACGAAATGAAGGCAGAGAAGAATAGTGGATGGGGCATGGCAGGCCAATATTCAGGTCTCCAGCCACATGGGCAACCTGCTCCTGCTCCTCATGGTTATATGGCCTCCTGAGCTAGAGGGAGCACACTGAGGGTATGGGGCACTCCTACGCTCATCACTGCTTCTGCATGAGCCAGACATGAGCGTCTAACTGGATTTAAGACTGCTTGCTTTGGGCTTGTTGAAGATTTGGACTCTGATGCATCCGTGTTCAGAGGTAGGCTCTGGGCACATGACTGGACATTAGGGCTCTGGCCTTGTTGGTAGTTACTCTGCCTACTGAGCCATGCCTTGGTGACAGTGGGAGATGGTGGAAATGGTAAGAGCTGAGGCCGGGTGGAAGTAGGTCGGGCCACCACTGAAGGATGTCTCTGGTCCCTTTCCTCTCTGCTCTTGGACCACTGTGGTACGAGCAGCCGTGAGTATCCCCATCCTCCATGCTGGGATGCTCTGCTGCACCACAGTCCAGAGACCACGAAGCCAAGGGATCCTGGGCAGAAACTCTGAGCCATGAGCTACAATCAATCTTTCCCCACTAGGATGAGCCTCTGGTCAAAGTCTGACTAGTATGACTCGGCAGACTCCCATCAGCAGCCACCTGGAAGCCAGCATGGTACATCCTCACTCATGAACTTCTCTTTACCATGTCACAGAGGACTGTGTCACCTTCACTGGAGGTCCATTCTCCTGTGCAACTCACAAGTCCCCACTAAGACACAGAGACAATGGGGGTCTGTGGCACTCGACACCACTTGCTCCAGGTCATCATCATCACAGCTTTAAGCCTAAACAGTCACTGGACTCACAGAATCTGCTCTTGGGGGCTTTGTTTCATTCTTGGAAGCCAATGACTTTATAAGCGATTGCTCTCAACTCCCAGGCTAATGAGGTCTGCAGGTGGCCTCATGATTTGAGGAGGCAGAGATCAGCAAAATACATCAAAATGGGGGGCATGTTCATGGGAAACTTGAAGAAATATCAACTAACTGGCTAATTTCTGAGTCCAAGTATGCAGGGCCCCCTTCCTCACATGCTTGAGGATGTGAGAACTGGGGAGAGTGGGAGGAATGAATTTCCCAGTGGGGTTCCCTTGCAGACAGTCTCCCATCTTTAGCCTGCTGTGGCTTCGTGGGTAGAGGGCAATAACAAGGTTACACCAGGCTGGTTGCTTCCCCGAGCCCTGACCCCACACTGCTGCGGTGCTTGGTGGCCCTCTCCTACTGTTTGTAAAGGCCTAATCAAGCAGCAGCAGGATGAACAGCAGCATGATCACAGCTCAAGGTGGATCAGCCTTCGAGCAGAGTCAGAAGCCTTTGCAGGACACACACAAACTTAGACACGTGCCTGGTGTGAAGAGGGGCACCAGGTGATGGGATCATGGGCCCCCAGCACAGGGATGCCACAGACAGCATGGCCAGAATAAGTGGCCCAGGTGGCTGTCTGCACTTCCAAGAGCCAGCTTAAAACTGTGGCGAAGTCAGAGGTAGGGAGTGTGAGAATGGGGCGATGCTCTCCTCAGTGGTTACCCAAAGCACCTCAGCCTCCACGTTCTCGGTAGACACGCCTCACACTGTCACTGTGAGGACTCCCACAAGCACACATGGGACCGACTGTCACCAGTTTACCTTGTCCTTTCCATTCCTCTCCTGGGTTCCAAGTCTCATATGACAGAAAAATGGCGCTCACCAATGTCAAGACATCCCAGCTCAGGAGAGATGCCCATGGCAGCATGCTCTGTGCTCAGCAGCCTGTGCATACTGACCTCACCCTGGAGGCTGCAGTCTGGCTGCTGACCTGGCCCTGTGATCTCCATAGCTTCTAGAACCAGAGCCTCAAGGCAGAATGTGGCCTTCCTCTCTCTGGCTTCTCCTCACCTTGTGCAAGGCACACACCTGCACAGGCACCAGCTCAGCATCCTTACTGAGGTCAAACCACCCGAAAGGAGGCTTCAAAACCTTAGTCCCTTGTCCTCTGAGACACCCCCAGGCCCCAGCATGGCTTGCACCCAGCAGCTACTCACTATCTGAGTGTCTGACGTCACCTTCTGCTGCAAGGCTCTCAGGTAAGCTTCTGTTCTGTCGTCCACCTCGATCCTAGCATCGACAATAAAGATGGGCGGTACGCAACCCTCAGACCTTAACCTGCACCCTGCACCCCTGCACCAATCCCAAATGGTACAAAGCACAGATACAGGAGCACCACTCCGTGAAGGGCGTGGCTAACAAGCGGCACCACCATCCTGGTTTCAGAGCCTATCCCTAGAGCATCCTTGCCTGCTCATTTCTCCCATTCAGTCCCTCTCTGTTACACGGAGCCCTGGAAGCTCTTAAAGCTGCCATGAGCCCACTTTGGAGCATGCACACCCTCCTGACAAGTGCCAATCACTCTGCAGACACTCACATGATAGCCTTTTTCATCTGGATGCCCATGGCCGGAGTCACTTTGAACAGGTTCTGTATCAGGGAGTTGGCTGCTTCATAATTCCTGCGGGTATAGATCAGCAGCCAGTTATCCAGCGGCTTCACGCTGATCAGCGGCGCGCCTCTTGTTTCTTTGGACCAGTCTGCATACTGTGGGTTGTAATCAAACTAGAAAAAGGGCAGAGATGCTACTGTCAGCTGTGATGAAGCCACTGGTCTTGCACAATCCCATCATGCATCTGGAATCATAGACTACCACACTTAAGTTTGAATCACAGTGACAGATCAGAAGTCCCCAGTGGAGAGAAGAGACACCAGATGCCTCTGGAGGACTCTTCCTATACCATACTCTTCTGAGTGCCCAGGACAAGCTCTCCATCCTTCCTCCTAAAGACTTATTGAAACTCTAGTACCTTTTTCCTTATGATAAAAGTGTAAAAAATAAGACTCGGGCTGGGGGTGGTGGCTCATGTTTTTAATTCCGACACTCAGGAGGGAGAGGCAGGTGGATCTCCATGTGGTAGAGGCCAGCCTGGTCTACACAGTGAAATCCTGTCTGGGGCAGTGAAGACAGCTAAGCCCCTTGACAGTGGTGTCCTGTGCAGATAGTAAGTTCAGGGAAGAGCCACATGTGGTCACCACCACAGCAAATCCCCAGAGCTTCTAAGGTCCCTATGAGTCTTCTGTCCCTTCACCAGGCTGGACTGTATCTTCCAGTTCTGCCTAGGGCAGGAAGGCATGGCTTGCTAGAAACAGTTGAAAAGAGTAGGTATTTCCAGCATTTGATTTCTTAAACTTTTAAAGTTTTAAGAAATCCTGTTTTTCCTTTTCCTGAAGAGGAAACATAAAAGCACTCTAATATTTAGCATGATTCCTGAGAGACTCATGGCCCAGGCAGAGACAAAGCTAATCTAATGGGGCTCCTTGGCAGGATTTTACTTCAGTTTCTCTCTCTCTCGAGACAGGGCTTCTTTGTGTAGCCTTGGCTGTTCTAGAATAGCTCTGTAGACCAGGCTGGCCTTGAACTCACAGAGATCCTCCTGCCTCTGCCTCCCAAGTGCTGGGAGTAAAGGTGTGCACCACCACCGCCCAGCTCTTCAGTCTGTCATAAGCAGACCTTTACTTGCTCCAAGGGCTGGGGCTTCAGGTCCTACATGTGCTAGAGTCACAGACTGCCTTTGCAGAATGACCCTGTCAGATACCTCTGCTGCTTTTCCAGAGTTGGCAGAGAGCAAGATCAGGGGATGGGGAGGAGCAGCCTGGTACAAGGTGGGCTGCCTCCTGCCCCATTGAGAGTCGGCCCAGACACCTGCCCCCAGCCTTACCGTCTTCCCGCCCTGGTGGATCTTCTCAGATTGTAAGATTCTTCCTGAGAAGGACAGCAAGTTCGAGTCGAAGCTCAGGCCCCAGTCGCGAAGCTCCCTCTGCACATTGTCATCCCTGTGAGTTTAACACATGTACCCAGCACTGCTGAGGAGGCGGCAGCCAGGCTGGCGACCCACATTCGGGTGGACAGAGTGCCACCGTGGCTTGCGGCACACTTCAAGGCCACCCTGGGCCTAGAACACACAGATAAGCTTTTCTCCACCTCTTGAAGAATCTCAGTGCCCAGAACACAGCCCCAATGAGTAACCCAGAGTCTACACAAACAGGGAAATATGTGTCTGAGAACTGCTTGCTCTTCCCCGTCCCACTGCCTTTTCCTGACAGGCTAGGAAAGGACACATCTGCATATGAAGTTTCACTTCTTAACTCCCTGAGAAGAACTGGTATCAGGAACTCAGGACAGCCCTCCACAGCCCCACCAACACAGGAGGCTACACTTCCTGCTTCCCAGAGCCCTCCCAGACCCACAGGGAACCCCAAAACAGAAGCTCAGAGTGCTGAGCCGGCCTACTTGTGGATGTATTCGATGAGGCGGCCCACCTCCCGCTGCCGCTGCTCAGGGGTCAGCCGCGTGTGTACCGCCAGGTCCTTCATCACATTGAAATCATTGCGCATTTTATCAGTCAGACCTGCATGCCACCAGAGCAGTGCAGGTGAGAGCCAGTCAGCAAGGCTGCATAGCCCCCAGCGGGGTTGGGTAGAGATGAGTGAAGAGAAGGGAGCGTTATGTACCTGTGAGGTAGCAGAGCTCCGGGATGAGCATGGCTGGGCCAGGCAGTGTGCCTCCGGGGCCTCTCCTCCGTTTGGGCTGGCTCACCAGCACCGGCTGCTTCAAGTCTGTGATCTCCTGGTTGTACTGCTGCTCAAGAGGAAAGGAAGGCATGCTACACACCAACCAGGGAGTGTGGCCCAATGGTGGGTGCAGTAGATAGCTAATTAACAATGGAAGCTGAGTACCAAGCTGGGCTAGACAGTGTCAACCCGTCCTGAGGGGTGATGTGTATACCCTGGGAGCAGTTTTTTCCATCCACTGAGGGTCCAGGAGAAGGACGGGACTGACCCAGCTCTCCTAGGTAGATGAGCTCTATGTAGCCAAGTCCGCAGGACTTAGCTATGGAGACCTGACCATGGCAACACAGAACAGACTCCTCAGGTTACTGTCATGGTGCCCCCAATGCCCACGGTGTGAAGACTCTTTCCTGTCATCTACAGACCCAGAAGCTGCTTATTATACAACCATTTCTATTTTTAACTTGGATTTAAAAATTTTCCACTGAGCATAAAAGGAATGTCATCACATCAGTAAGCCAAGTTGTACCAGTCTACTCTTAATGCCCACCTTAGGGCAAGATGTCACCAGCTGGCCATGGCATTAAAGAATATGATCCATGTCTTTTCTTACTTTGTGCCTTAAGGAACCAACCATCAGAGTTAAAAAAAAGTTAACGTTCCCTCAGACATGGTCCTCACATATCACTGAACATGTATGACTAGTATAGCAGGAATTTGGGGTATCCCTCTCCCCATCTCATTAGAGTCCTGGCTTCAGGATCCAGGTGGGTAGGGCTAGAGTCCACAGTTGCTGGGATGACCCTTAGTCTCGATCATCTGCCAGGGGCAAGCGCTGCCTTACTAGACCGCTCTGAGAACTGGACAAAGAAACCAGACCCAGCCGCAGCAGACCTGGCCGGCAGGGGCCACAGCAAAGCCACAGAGCAAGGGGCCACGGCAAGGTACTTGCCACCACTGCCAGTACCTGTCTGTCCCCATGATGCGCTCACTGTCAAATGCAACCGTTCTCTGTGGACAGAGCTGCTGGGGCAGGGCGCTTCTGACAGGTGGGGGATTTCTCAGTGACGCAGGCGAGACCGAGCAGGGCTCGCGTGCTCCTGCACAGCACCCACGGACAACCTACCTTCCTGTAGTACTCCAGGAAGCTGACCTCTGAGCCGTCGGCCTTCTTGAAAGTGCTCTTGGGATTCTGGTCCCAGTCAATGTCATCCACCCTGTAGGTCTTATTGTTGTACCTGTGGGCATCTGGGACATGAGGCTCCAACTCATATTCCCAGTCCCCTGGAGATGTGTGATGGGGGGGGGGGGGGGGGGGACTGAACAATGGCTGGAAACAAGGGAATGGACAAGGGTAGAGAGCAGGAGGCCACAAGAAAGGCAACACACACCACACCACACATCCGGCTCACTTTGGTTCACTCCCGCCTGACTCCCCGAGCCCCACTGCTCTCTAGCCTGGGCTCTTGAGATGAAACCGTACTTGGTGAGGACAATGAGGCCTATAAGCTCCTTCGACACTTGCTCCTGGAACTTGTGCTCCTCCGTCTGCTGGTACAGATTGAACATGAAGTCCAGAACAGTTTCGCTTCGGAGGACCTTGTGGCTGACGTCTGTACAGAGCATGATGTTGTTCTCATACTGAAGGATGGAAGTAGTGAAGCCAGGCCAGATCACCAACCTGCCAACGCAAGGTGGGTGAGGGGAAGCCTTATGCTCCGTTCCCTGTGTCTGAAGCTGAAAGCCAGCTCACTTCCTAGTACAAGATTCTGGACAGAGCCCTGTCTTTCCCACGACTTCAGCAGCGTTTGGTAAGTATACCCTGACCTGATTAAACCCATCCTCACTTTGGGACATCTAGCATGAGCCACCATGTCTCAGCACCCTCAGCTGGCGGCACTGAGGACCAGCAGCAGCACACACGGTCTGTGCTGCTGGCTAGGATGGGACTGATTTTTAAAGTAGTCAAGTATGGCTCTGTACCATGTAAGCCAGGTTACACGCTCCCTTAACTCTTTAGTGCCAACAACAGGCCGTTTCTGGTTTATAGATTGTTGCAGAGTCTGTGCAGCCCACAGGATGGTGGACTTCCCACGGCATACAAACCTGTGATTCGGAATATCAATTGGGTCACTTGGGTTGTAATAATTCCGTCCAATTTGTTGCAAATTCATGATTTTCAAGAGCCTACAAATTGAAAGTCGGGACAGTAAGTATGGTAAACCGTAGGCACAACCTGGAACCACATATAGTCAGCAGGGCTGGCAGGTTGTCACCATAACGAGGCCAGTCATTTCTACACTGCCTCAGAGTTAACATTCTTAAAATGTCTAAAAGCTGGGGAAAATGTTTTAAGACACATTTGAATTGCATCGATTCCATTTTGTCGTGATACACCTGGATAACCCACTTGCATGCTGTCTGTGGCTGTGTCTATCTGCAAAAGCAGGAGTAACCAGCTGCCTAATGCTCCCCGGGTAGCTTTCCTTTAAAGAAAAATGCACCAGGCAAATGCATTCTCTCAGGCCAAATGTCCCTCACAGTAAGCCATCTATGAGTGGAGGAAGTCATGAACCCAAGTGCTGCCTCATTTAAATGGTTTTTCACAGGGAGGGGTCTTCTGTAGAATGTATATGTGTGTGTGTGTGTGTGTGTGTGTGTGTTATGAACACGTGTGTATGTGTTATATGTGTAGGGTATGTGCAGGTGTGTATGCCCACACACGAGTGAGGAGGGCATCAGGTATTCTATGATATCACTCTTCACACCTCACTCACTCCCTTGAGACAGGGTCTTCAGTGAACCTGGAGCTAGACTGGTAGCCAGGAGACCCAGCGACTCTCCTGTCTTGCCCCACCCCAGGCACCCTATGCCTGGCTTCTTGTGGGTGCTGGGGATTTGAACTCAAGTCCTCATGCCTACATAGCCATCTCCCCAATGCCTAGAGCATGTCCTTATTTGGAAAGTGCACTATGTGCACCGAAAGCTAATTGCTCCCCATGTGGTTGCCACTTGCCCCAGCAGCCTCCCACCCACCCTGGGGAAGGAGCAGTCAAGATGCTTTCTAAAAGCTCAAACAGTATTTCAAAGGCATATTGACAGCACCTCTGGGGGATGGGGCAGAATCCTGGAGGCAGATAAATTAATTCCCTGTCAGAAAACCACATTTAAAAATGGCCATATAGTGCTAACAACCTCCCATCCCCAGACACAAACCACAGTGCATGCACCACCACCACCGCCGCCGCACCCAACCCCCCACCCCCCCACCCCACCCCACCCCCGCGGCATGCACCTCCTGAATATGATATTGTAGAACTGCAGGCAGGTGGGTGAGGTAGGCGGCAGCTCATTGGTCAGGGTGATGGTGATCCTCACGTGCTCCCCATTCCGAGTCTGACTGAAAACTTCTGTGACCTAAAGCCAGAAAAGTGAGAACCCAGCTCTCACCTGTGTAGAAAAGCACGCCCAGGCTCCTGGGGCCCCTGCACTAAGACAAGCCCCCCTGAGCACAGACAAGTGAACTGAGACTAAGAAGTTGGCCGAGTAGCTGAGAGCCCTTGTATAACTCTCCACAGCCCTTCTGTCTGACTCTAAGGACAGAGTGAGTCACAATGAGCCTCTGGGTGCCCTATGTCCCCTACCAGGAGACTATTTCTGAGCTTGGGGTGGACACCCCCCCCCCTCTGCCAGTGGAGACATCTGAAATACCTTGTGCTGTAGTCTCTTAGGTAAAAACAGTATTGTCCCATCAAAAGCATGACACCTTCCAATAAGGTCTTCGTGCTGGAAGAGCAGTGCTGAACGCAGCCTGCGGGCCTCCATCAGGGGATTGTAGTCGATGTGGTACTGGTACAGGGCCCACTGCGGGCGCGAGGTCAGCCGGAAGTGGTTGGTGCTTAGCTTCACGATGATGCCCGAGGAGCCTGAGGAGCCACCACACACAGTCAGCCCCGGGATGGTTATGCACTCTGAGAGCGTTCCTTCAGACACAGCAGAGCTGAGGCCAGTGGTCAGCACTTGCCTTCAAGACAGCGGGCCCTGGGGACTATTGCCCTACTACTTCAGGGGAGATGATATACCCACCGCAAAAACAACTGATCTCTTTAGAAGGGGTTTCTGATATGTTTAACAAAATCTTCCAGAAGACAGTGCTTAGACATGTACCAGCCGGGGTGGCCACAGCTCTGTGTGTGTGTGTGTGTGTGTGTGTGTGTGTGTGTGTGCGCGCGCGCATGAGAGAGACAGAGAGAGAGACAGACAGACATGGGGGTAGGGGCTGCTGAGCAGAGTGCTTTCCTCCCTGAGCCAGAGAAGCACGACAGCCCAGTGCCATGAAAAGTGCCCCTGAAGAGGTGCTTCTGTGAGCCTACCTGTCTTCGACTCTTTGACGTGGTCAAGGTTCTGTCTGGTGTTCACACCAAGGTCATGGAAGTCCCGGCGACGCCCTCCTCTCTCTGCCAACGACAGCTCCTGAAAGCCAGCTGAGATCTGCAGTTCTTGGGGAGAGAGGGAAAGCAACTCACCGATTACAGTGAGTGGGTCAGAGGACAGTCGCATCCCCATGGTGGCTCAAGGTGGGAGATGCAGCCCACTCTTGTCCATCTCGTGACCTTACCCTTTGCAGAGCTATCTACCCTGTCTCTGGCCACTCCTTACATGAATCCTTCCTTCTAACAGGCCCGGTGCCTGGGCGATGATGCCAGGACCCGATGCATGAATTTGATGATTGGAAAATAAGGTTTTCATAGTCTAAGTCTCAACAGCCTTTGTGTCCTCTGTAGCCTTACATGCTATGATTACGGCTGCAGGGAGCCAGGGGTAGGGTCTTAACTCTACAACCTGGGTGAGGAGGTGACATGAGTGTGATGGTAGCTTCCTGACTTCTCAGTCCTGCTTCTCAGCCACAGGGGCACGTACACTTCTGTACTGGGTCACACTGCACATGAACAGAACTAGCCCATCAGTTTTTACCTATTCTGGAAACAGTCCCAGGAGTCTGAAGTTACCAAGCCATTCCATGTCCAGGCACCTGAGCGCAACAGCAAGCACGGGCCACAGGCCAACCTTGGCTTGGTGCTCTGGTGGTGGCATTCTAGATGGAGTTATGGGTGTGGCTCTTATGGCAGCACCCTACTGGTGGACTTCCCAGAAACCAGTCTCCCCTCCTTCAGAGGAAAAAGATGTATGTGGGGAGCAATGTCCCTCAAAGACAAGACTTCTCATGCTCCTGGCAGCCGGGCACACTTTGGCAAAGTGCCTGAGAGCTGGCAGTTGTTTGTGCCGATTCTCTGCCCAGCCCCGCACAAGTGAAGACACATTATATCAAACCTATAGTAAGGCTGTAAGGAAATCACCACAGATGCCAAGACAACATTCTAAAAATGTCTTATTAACACAGAGCAGGCAAACTAAGGCCACATCTATAGTTTGATTGCGTGTTGCTGAGATGGCCCTGGCAAGCTGCACTCTCTCATTTCCAGGCTGCATGGGGTGGCACGCATGCCATTATTCTGCAGCATGTGCTGGGCCCTCACAGAAGCACCCAGCACCCTGCACATGGCAGCCCTTCACTGCTGTGTCCTGTGTCGTCCCCTCCCTCCTCCCTCCAGGCCATCCTGACTGCTTACCTTGTGACTTGGCTGTGGCTCCAACTACCATCCCTCTCTGTCGTCCTCGGCCAACCAGTTCCCCCTCTGTGGGTGACTGCTGAGGTCTCGGAGGGATGTACCCAGGCTGCTGGCTCTGCTCAGGTACAAACACAACTGAATTCCCTTATGCCACAGGGTGGGCACCATAGAGAACTAATTAGTCCTAAACTGTTTCCCAGCATTCAGAAACTTAGTCATTAAGCATATGATCGTTAAGAAGGGATCTGAAGTAAGTCACCAAAAGGTCGACTCGGCTCCTCCCAGCACCCAGGTTACACCTGCTGGGTTGAGGTACTGGGGAAGGACCCCAGAGCCTCCAGCATGTTGGGCAAGTGCTCTACCACTGAGACAAATCTTTTAATTCTCTGCCACAGGTCCCACTGGCTGGGTCTCAAGATACTGATGATCTGGAAAAGGTGGGTACTCACCGCAGCAGCCCCAACATGCTGCACCGTCTCCTGACCACGGGCCCTGCCACGGGCCCTGGCTCGGGCTCGGCCCGTCATTTTCTGCCAGAGAGGAAAAAACTGTGGCTAGCACTCAATGGGCCCATGTTTATTCAATCATTCTGTCACCAGTATTTGAAGGTGCTAAAATAAGCCCCAAATTATGTATGCTTGAATCTTTCCTACTGAGGACTTGTCTCGTGCATCCCAACACAGCTTTCTTAGGGAAACCAGATATTCACTGGGGACTGTCCACTGTCCTAGATGGCAGGGCTTACGTGTAAATGTACTGTAATAAAACACTTTGTTTTCAAGGGGGCTAGAGATGGCTCTGCTCTTGCGGTGGATACGGGCTTGGTTACCAGCATGGCTCACAACCACCAGTTCCAAGGGATCTGATGGCCTCTTCTGACTTTCACAGGCACCAGGCACACACATGGTACACATACATGCATGCATGCATGCAGGTAGGCAGGCACTTCACACATACATATAAATCATAATGAAACATAATACCTACATAATAATAAAAATAATTTTTTTAAAGATTTTGATTATGGTAAGACTTAGGGAGCCAGTGTGTAGAGGATTAGTGTTGGGATGGGTTCCTTCCCAGGTGGGTCTATGTCTCACACAACCAAGTATAACCCACAACGAAGAGGGACATTTGTAGCCTATTTCCAGGTGGCCTCAGAGAGCCCTTCCTCAAACCCATGGTGCCCTCCAAACACTTCCTCAGTTCCAACCGCAGCTTGAAAGGAACATATCCAAACCCAAGCCACCCCACCTCCTGTGTCTCTCAGATTCCCATTCACACACGTGCATGCCTGACCATGGTCTGTGAGGAGAAGCCACGGGGCTGTCTCCCTCTAAACTGCTCCCATGTCTCTCCGTCATTCTGCTGTAAGCAGCGGCCCATCACCCACCACAGGGAAGATGATGAAGGTGGGGTCATTTGGGCTCCAGGGCCTGAACCTTGAGCAAGCGCCACGTGGGCCAGCCATTTTCAAAGTGTGTCATCATACATGGTTATCTGTCAGGTGCAGCATGCGATAGCCAGTGTCAAGCATCATGCTGAGCACAGGTACCTACAACATGTCTGTGTCAAGTCCTGGGTCGTACCTTTGTCTCGGCAGGAGGAGGAAGAGTCTAGAAAAAATAACTCCCTTCCTGCCAACCTCGTGACTTGGGGGCTGTCACGATGCCTCAGCTGAGGTGCCTCCCAGTCTGTGAACCAGAAGAAATCTATCTCATCCTGTAAGGGCCAGGTCAAGGACTGTCTCCTCTCATCCTTTTGCCCACAGCTGCTCCTACCTGGCACATTAAACTCCACCCCGGCTCTCATCAGTTTGTTCCTTTGCACTGGGTCCAGTGTTGGACATGCTGGCAATGACTACCTGATGTGACATTTAAAGGATCCCAAAGTGCGCCAGCAAGGGGATCGACAGCAGCCACCTACAGGGGATGTTCTCAGAGCTGCCTCGGACTGGCAGTGTCTAGTGCATGTTGGTGATGCATGCTCTATGGAGACTTCTGTCTCCTCCTCCACTGCCCCAGACCCCTGCCAGAGTCAGTGCCGCAGGGCTGTCTGAGCAGCACGCAGAGGTCGTTCCCCTAAGAACTCTGCCCTGGGCTCACCTAGTCAGCTCAGGTCTTCAGTTTGGCCTTCTTCCAATCCCCCAAGTGTCCCAAGTCTGGATGCTGGTGTGGTCACTCCTGCAGGAAAAGAGCCACAGGCCTAGCCAAGTTAGAACAGCTAAAAACACAGCTTCAAAGCACGGCTTCGATATACCCAGCAATGCAGCTCTGACACCAGCTTAGAGACAAAACCAGCTCCGGCTAGCAAAACAAAACAAAAAAAACCCCGCTAACTTTGTGGTATGTGGGTAAGAGGAGGCTGCACACTGTTCTGCCTGGCATCAGACCCCACCACCAGAGGACCCACAAAGGATGGCAATAATTCAAGGCGCCAATTTCCTTCCTTCCCAAAGACCTCCCCCCACTTCCCCTCCAGCCCCCTCCCATATCTGGGGCCCTCAAATTCCTGCCTAGAGAGCTGTGTCCCCAAACTACCGGGCTACTCACTTCAAAACCTCCCAGCTAGCTTTATGATGCTAAGCCATCTGCTTACTTATTTCGGGGCCCCCTGGCTCTTATCCCCATAGTGCTAACTCCAAGAGGTATCACCTTTCCTAGAGTGGATTCTTTTACCCCCAGAGGTCTGGATCCCACATGGAGTTGGATATTTGGGTAAGCGTAACCTGGTCTCAAAGGCACCCTATGAACCCAGAGCCCACCATGTAAGCTAGCCAGCTCTCTCTGGATGTGCTAACACCAGCAGCGGTAACTACTGGAGTTCTAAAGGGTAAGGACTGGTAGGCAGGTGGGAAAACCAGTTATAGACAGAGAGGGTTGGAGACCGCAGCAGGTAGGGATACAGGCGGAAATGCTATTATGTGCTTGGTCCTGGAGAGGTAGGGACCAGGCTCAGATACAGACACGGGAGACATATGGGAAGAGGTCCAGGAACAAGGAGAGGTAAGGACAAGCAGGAGGAGGGATATGGGCCAGGCTTGGGCACTGGGAGAGGAGGAAACAATGCCTGGGAACTAGGATAAGTGGGAAATAAACCCAGAACGGCGAGAGGAGAGGACAAGGTCCAGGCACAGAGAGAGGCAGGAACCAGAGACACAGACACAGAGCGACATGGGGACCAAGCCCAGGAACCAGTGGGGATCAGGCCTGGGCACAGGTCTGTCGAGGCCAAGGCACAGATGGACACAGCTCAGTTCCAGACCCTGAGAGTCGTGGTCCAGCAGCGTCCGGTCCTCTCCTGCCCCCGTGCTCCGCACACCTAGGTCCCCTGACCCCGCAGGCTTCTCGCGGGCTCCCGACTGCCACCACCTCGCACTGCTGATGCACCTGATGCACCTGATGCACCTGCCGCAGCACCAGCCAACAGCCCCAACTGCCAGATCCTTCCGCCCCTCCACACAGACCTCGGCGAGCTGCCGCCTGAGACTTCTGGGTTAACGGCGAGGCAGACACGTGCTGCGCCCTGATTGGCTGCCACACAGGTGGCGGTTTTGCATGGGACGGGGCCTCGAGATCCCACCCAAGCCCCGCCCCCCCACCCTCTGGTCCTTGCTCCAGGTGAGAATCCTCACTCAATGGATGAGATTGTACCCAGGTGGCCTTCCAGCGTCCTGCAAAGAGATGGACTACCAGCTTTGGCTGTGGCTAAAAAAAAAAAAAAAAAAAGTCATCTCACCCTCTTAGAAATGTGAGATTTGAATTAAAGCCTAAAGGATAAGTCAATAGCTAAATTTTCCAAATTCTCGAAGTAGGTGGCCGGTGCATGCCAGCTAAGAGGGGGCAGGTTCGCCACTTGATTGCAGTATTACCACAGGACAGGTTAAGAGTCACCCTGTGCCCCACCCCCTACAGATGCAATTGAGTTGGCACAATCAGGTGGGACCCTCTGGTCTAAGCATTTGCACGTGATCCATAAGCAGCTGTTCTGGGTCCACCCTGAGCTAGGTGCTCTCGTTACCAGCCTGTTTCCTCAGGGAGTCAACGCCCATTCCAGTTAAAACCAATGGGAACATTGGAGAGATGGCTCAGTGGTTAAGAGCACTGACTGCTCTTCCAGAGGACCTGGGTTCAATTTCCCGCACCCACGTGGCAGCTCACAACTTCAGTTCTAGGGGACCCGACACCCTCACACACACATGCAGGCAAAACATCAATGCATATAAAATAAATAAATTTATAAAAAAAATAAAATATATAGCAGAGCCATTCAAGAAAGATGATTTGGGATATACAATGATGACTGACCTTCCCACAATGGCAAGCTTAGCTACAGCAGGAACCTGCCAACCCGAGAATCAAGATGGCTCCTGACATGTTGTGTTGAGTTAGCTAAATAAAGAAGGGCCATGGACGTTTCTTCTCCAATGTGCTTGGCATCTGTTTGGGATTTTGGATAAATTTTTACTAACAAAATACTTGCATCTACAAACCAAGGTTGGTTATCTTGGAGGTGGGAACAAAGTCAAGCCATAAAATTCACTCATGTTTCAAGCTCACTTTAGACACAGGCTAAAGGTGATTTTGTGCCAGGTTTTTAGTGCACTTGCACTCTGGAGCCATCTTGTGAGATCAACTGTGGGATTCCCCACCAGTAACATCAGGTCAGTGTCGTGAGTTTTTTTTTTTTTTTTTTTTTTTTGAGCACTTTAGACTCGGGGTTTACAGAGTAGGAATATTCAATCTGTAGGCATATGGGGTTCTTTCTCTCAGGTTTACTTAAAAGTTCCACTTACAAAGCAGATTGCCATCTTACATTTATTATTGAGAGCATATACTTGCCAGGAGCTGGGAGGGGGTGGGGTGATGGTCTCCTATTGAGTGAAGGGGACAGGCTAGATTCAGGGTTTCCCATACTAGCCTGAGTGCAAAGAGCCATTGGAGGAACTTCTAAAAACCAGAAATTTCCATACATCCCAGACTCAGTAAATACGGTAAGGGAGAAAGAGTTTTCTTTTTTAAAATGTTGGCATATTTGGGGTATGAGGGAGCATGCCAGTTATAACATCATTCTGGATGCTGAGGCTGGGGGCCAGGGGGGGCAAAACTAACCTGGTGTATGTAGGGAAAGGGGAAAAAAAGGCAATTTCACTCACCCTTAGAAAGTTAGTAAGAAATGCCAAGACACTTGGAGCAAAGAGCAGTTTGAAGAAAGGAATAGTTTCATAATGGCTTTCTTTCTTTCTTTTTTTTTTCTTTCTTTCTTTCTTTCTTTCTTTCTTTCTTTCTTTCTTTCTTTCTTTCTTTCTTTTTTTGAAATAGGGTCTACCTATGTAGCTCTGGTTGGCTTTGACCTCACTATGAAGGCCAGGTTGGCCTCGAACCTGCAATGATTCCCCCAGCCTCTCCCCCCCCCCAAATTCTGGGATTATAGACCTGTGCCAGTGCGCCCAGCACTTTCACTTTTTTAACACTAGAAGTCATAATTTGAAAAAACAGCTCGAACAACTTTCCACGGGTGACAAGCTGTTCCACAAGGGTGCCAGTAGATGGTGCAATAAAGCAAGAAACTGATACTTCCATCTCCTCCAGGAACAATCTGGTCCTGAATGGACAGCAGTAGAAGGAAGTGATGACAGCATCCGTGTGGAGTGTGGAATACCTTGGTACACGAAACACCAAACGGCCAGTTCTAAATAGCTGGGAAGTGTTACCACAAGCGGCCGGGCAATGCCTTAGTTCTCCCAATGACACGTGCGTCTGATGCCACAAAGCTCAAGTTTTAAAAATACCCAGAGAGGAACTAGGAAAGCATTGTAATTTTAAATCTTTTTCTATATCAACAGCTGACCAGAACCCTAAACGCATCAGTTATTAGGTACAACTATACCTTCGAGTGTATGGTAGCATCTCAGCACTTGGGAAGTTAAGGCAGGAGGACTGGCAGTTCCAGGCAAGCCAGGGGCTACCTAGCAAGAACTTGTCAAACAAAACAAAACAGGAAACAAGCCTGGTATGGTGGCACACGCCTTTAATCCCAGCACTTGGGAGGCAGAGGCAAGTGGATCTCTGTGAGTTCAAGGCCAACCTTGGTTGACATAGTGAGTTCTAGGTCCAAAACGGTAATGATAACAGAATGGATTCTTGTTCTGGAAGCTGGCAAGTAGAGGAGCTGCTACTTAACCTGTAAGTGTAAGAAGTTGGCTAGCTGAGGGGTGGGAGGGTGGCATGATACCACAATGTCAAAGTCCTGAGGGATGCTGGGATTCTACAGGCCACCTGCAGGTATCCTGCATAGATCAAGCTCCAAGGTTGGAGTAGGCATATATATCATGTTTCGGGATCTGTCTGAGATTCTCACAGCAGGAATGAGCATTCAGATGGCTGACCACAGCCTCTGGGGTGCTGTGACTCAAACACACCCTAATCCAGCCAGTCTTCCTGTGGTGGTTTGAAATGAGAAATATTCCCTACAGGCTCAGGTGTTTGAACACTTGGTCCCCAGTAGGTGGCGCTGCTTGGGGGGGGGAGGTTATGGAACCTTTAGGAGG